>VZTO01021303.1:212979-406230 GCA_013400615.1 Syrrhaptes paradoxus
CAGCGAGGGTGACAGAGCACTGGAACAGGCTGCCCAGAGAGGTGGTGGAGTCTCCTTCTCTGGAGACATTCAAAGCCCGCCTGGATGCGTTCCTGTGTGATCTGATCTAGGTGTTCCTGCTCCGGCAGGGGGATTGGACTGGATGATCTTTCGAGGCCCCTTCCCATCCCTAACATTCTGTGATTCTGTGAGCTGATTCTCCACTTCCTTTACCTGGTCTGTGTGCAGCCCTTTGGAGGGGCTCCGCAAAGTACAGGACGCACACTGCTTTACTGTTTATTAGCTTGAGCGCTAATATATGTATACTTGTCTTTCCCTATAATTTATTGTACATTCAGCTCAGTTTTTAAAGTGTATTTCTAGTTGAAGAACAAAGGGTTAGACTACTAGGCTTTCTGCTCTTATGAGCTAAATGTGTTTTGGCTGTGAACCCCAAGCTGACATTTGCCTATGTCCTACAAACGCTATATATCTGCCAAGATGGGCACCAGATTGTATTTTGATAGCTACCGCGTCAGAGGAATACTGTCAGCCAAAAATATGGGTCTCTGGCAGCTTGTTTCTCCTGTGCCCAGTTCACAAGATAATCAGTTAGCACTTACCCATAAATCTCAAACTTTGATAACATATTTCGAAAGCAGAAATACCAGATTTTGGATAATCATCAAGCTAGCACATAAGCAGTTTTCTGGGCTGTAGAACAGGCACAGAGAGCCATTAAACCAGAATGACCAGACAGAACTGGGACTACTTTGTCTGGTGAGGGTCTCTCAGTTTGGCTAGTTCTGTGTGTTCAGTTGAATGCAGGTTAAATTAAGGTATTTCCTTAATCTCATATGTTTAATTTAAGACACTAACGCAGTAAACGGATTCCAGAAGTGTATGTGAATGGGCTACAATCACTATCAAATTTCCAAAAGGCAAAATTAGACAAAAGGAAACACAGCTTTCTGTTATAAATGGCTCTCAAAACTTCTCACAGAGGACTAGCTATCAAAAAAGCTAGGAAGTTTTTGGTTAAAATATCTAGAGCAAAGCAAAAAAGTCACACTGCAGCCTTGAGATGATGCTGGTTTTCCCATTAAAGTCCTCTGGTGATGGAAGAACAGTGACTCTTCCTGTAATTTTTCACCATGTTTATATGGTAATGGGAGCCTCCTACTCCTTACCAGAAACATATGCTAAGGGTTTTCCATAAGCTATTAATTATGAAAGCAATCAATTAAAAACCCAAAAAGCCCCCGTTGGTTTATATTTACATTTTGCCTTTGTTGAGTTTCAGCATTAGTGTGTATGGTACCCTCCTGAGTAAGGCTACTATCTTTTGTTTCCCAGTGTCTAGATTATAGAAAGTATTCTATTGAAGTACCCAGAAAAAAAAATTGAAAATTTAAATTTATTTTTAAAATAAAGAAAAACAAAGTGGCCTATTAAAGCAGTTATCCTTTCATTATTTATGAAGGTTAGAAATTGTATTTCCTGTTCCTGAGTGAGATTCTAAGTGATTTAGGAGAAGGCAGAAATGGCTGTTGGAAGCCAAATTTTAAAACAGCAAAAATAACGCTCCTCTTCTTTAGTCTCTTTACTAATCTGAGAAATCCTGCAGTTATTTACACTAAAATAAAATGAAACGGAAGAACTGAAATAATTTAAATTTTTCCCCAAGTACTCCCATTCCTGTCTGAAAATTCAAGCAGAGGCCAAAGTCATCAGGGATCCAGGAATATAACGTGATCTCGAATGAACTCTGGAGTGCTATCTAGAATGCTATCTAGAACCGTAAAGCGATGAACATGCTATCTAGAACCATAAAGGGATCTATAATTATATCTAGAACATGAAGTGGTCTAGAATGGTATCTAGACTGATATCTAGAATGCTATCTAGGACCATACAGTGGTCTAGAACGATATCTAGAAATGGCTCTAGAACCATTAGGAGATCTAGAACTGACATGCTATCTGGAACTCAATCTAGAACCATAAGGCGAGCTAAAACGTGATCTAGAACCAACAAGTGATCGAAGTCGCCAAAA
Organism: Syrrhaptes paradoxus; assembly: GCA_013400615.1. Classification (NCBI taxonomy): domain Eukaryota; kingdom Metazoa; phylum Chordata; class Aves; order Pterocliformes; family Pteroclidae; genus Syrrhaptes; species Syrrhaptes paradoxus. Next base: position 215,015 of record VZTO01021303.1, read on the forward strand.
ACCGGGTAGATGTGGTGCTTCAAGACATGGTTTAGAGGGTTAGGTGGTGTTGCGTTGACGGTTGGACTTGATGATCCTTGAGGTCTTTTCCAACCTTAATGATTCTATGAATATGCATTCACATATTTAGGAAGCTCAGTGCATGTTTCACAGAATTCTTGAAATACAGAAACACAAAGTGGGGTTTAGTTATGTACAGGAATATAAAAATATACAATAGTATGGCACTGACCCAAAGCAAGCACGCTTCCCCAGTATTTCTTTAATATTAATTACTGTAACACACCCATTTTCTCTGCAGCTGAGCACACCAGCCAGTGCCTTTTGAACTGCTTGTGCCCATTAGCAGCTCACGGGCAGCTCCTATGCCCAGGCTACCCCATATGCTGATCAGCTGGCAGCAGGGCTAGAGTGACACAGTAGCTCCTACTTTATATATAGTCTCCGCTGGAAAAGAAAATGACCCAAAGGGACTTACATGACTAGGATCTCTTAAGAATTCTCTCTCTTACCCTTCCACCCAACCCAACCTCACATGAAGCAGCTGGTTCCCTGACAAGCTGACACCTTTTCCCACCTGTGAGTTATCACTGTACTTCTTCAGTTGACTAGGTGAAATGCAGAGCTCTTCCTCTGCAGGTTATAAATACGGCCAAACCCATTTCACACTGCATACCCTGCCCAGGAAAAGAGCAACCCCAAAACAAGCACGCCAGCCAACACTGACTCATAACATTCAATACAAACAGATAAAAAAACCCAGCAAGCTAGAGCTGTATAACCTCATGTCAGCTTAGTGCTGGTAGGGCAGATCACACTCTCAGATTCGGTATCTCTAATCCAAGCAAGCAAGCACAGATGTGGTCTAATACATCAGTGAATCAGACTTTGCAGTTCCTTCTCCAGGAGGCTGACATATGGCACTCCAGGGAGGAGTCTAAAAGAAGTAACTGTAAACTTTAATACACTACCACATTAAGTAGCATCTGTGCTCCCTAGCTGGGCTTGTTTATTTATTTATTTATTACAGCATTCTAATGTTTGTGGAACTATGTGTTAAAGGACATTTTTTTCTTTTAATCTAATTGAATCTAAATAGCACAGCTGCACTTGAAATTAACAAAATTTGGGTAATTTCAATATTGAAGCTGCCATTTTTTTGTATTCCTACAGCTTGCTTTTCTGCTACTTGTGTATCTCAGAAAACTCAGCACTTACTTTTTCACGGAACATTTTATTTGCATTATATGGCTTTGGTTGTTTTGTGTCATGGATGCAGCACAGTTTAAAACTGAGAATTTCAAGAACTCTCTGGCATCAAGGGCAATGGAGAGTTCTCAAACTCAGCAAAGTACAGTTAGACTCATGACTACTCCCACTACCACCACATTTTTCAGCTCTGATACATCATTGATGCTGAATACGTTTTCAGGCCTTTAAAGGCAGCATTCAAGTCAGAAGTTATTTAGGCAAGGCATCCTTGGGAGTTCAGCTGCAGAAAGGCAATATATCTTATAGTGTCCCATTGATTATTGTGCCTCTTCAGTGGAATTCGAGACAGAAGATGTGCATGGATACTACAGCAGTGTTTCGGAGATTTTTGCTCTTATTCTTCTTAGGAAACATCTCAGAGACATTACTGCCTCTGTAAACTGAACAATACTGGAGCAATTCTCTGTCACCTACTATGAAGTACCTTTGTGCCAGCAGCAGGTTCAGTGGTACTTCAAAACTCCACATTCAGAGAGACAGAGAGATTCTGTTTCTCTTGATAGGTGTTGTAAAAACCTGTGTTCACAAAGACGTGAAGTAACATTGCTCCCTGAACTACTCCTACTACTTAGTGAAAGGACAATGGGTCTGAAGATTACAACACCAACTATATAGCACCAATATTATTTCTGAATTCTCCCCCGTATTCTGTGAATGTCACTAATAACAGTGCCATGTGTTATTTTAATTTGTTACTCCTTTATTATCCTTCTCCACTAGCACCTGGACACTCTAAATGAAATCAGACATTAGGTTGATATGCACTGCACAAACGGAGAAGAAAAAATAAACCTAAAGAAAGCAAAGTCGCAAACCCAAGCTGGCAACGCTGAAGCCAAATGTTGGCCTTTAAATCGTACCATACCTGTACTGCTTTCCATTCACTCCAAGGTAGCACCTTTATGCTGCATGTTTGCATTTTGCAGAAGTGTACCTGACCTCTAAGATGCACCAAAGTGCAGAAAATTACATTATTTTGAAAATTGTTTTCACCATAAACAGTTTTTTTTTTCAAAATCAAAATTTCCTGCTCTAATTTTACTTTTAAGTCAGATCAGTGCCTTTGAAGCAATGTATAAGTATTAATTCTTAAATTATGAGACAGCAATAAGGATAAAAAATTAGCATCTCTGGATGTGCAACGAGAAAGGAGCAAGGGAAGAACACTTCCACTGTCACCAAGATGACTTGCATCAAAGCCTGATCCAATGCACCCAGTGTACCCGTATTTCAGGTACACCTTTCTGTACCTTTTACATTCCAGCACATAACACATTTCAGTGATATTCCACATCGGCACGTGAAAGGAGTTTTGATGTTGATGATAACAAAAAAAGGCAAAGTCTGCATTTCCATGAGGTTTAGGTTTTAAAAAATATTTATGAAACAGTCACTAGTTTATACTTTTTAGCTGAAAAAGCATAAAAGATAAATCGTACAATGGTATCTGCAAATGAGGAGATAACCCAATTAGATTAAATGATTTGTCCAAGGTCACGCTAAGGAAAACTTTGGCAGAAAAATGAAGTGACTCTTTATCTCAATCTGATGCCAAAAGGACATTCTCACACCTTGGGCCCAGGCAGCATTTACCCAAACAGGCAGGACTACGAATGGAAAAAAAGGGATTACCTTCATATACTGTAAGACCTAGCATTGGCCCCTGAAATTGCTTTATATGAACATTAAGTGTAGAGCTAGAGATATTTCCAAGCTGACACTAATGCAACCAGCAATATCATTCATAATCTAAGCTGTGCAAAATATCCCAAAAGTTAAAAACTTTCAGAAACATGGTCTTTGGTTAATGTCAGCTTGCACATTTCATTATATGAACCAAAGTTTTTTTTAGTGGAAAAATACACTTGAAGTTGAGGAATATTGCTTAGAATTTTTTTTAACATTAAACAGTAGAGAGGTTTGCAGAAGAAACTCTGTAAGTGGTTGTCAGACTAATATGCAACACGAAAGAATAGCTATTACCATGGGTTTAGATTTCTGGTGTTCTCTCACATTAATTAGATGTGAATCTTGTAAATTACTCAGCACTTCTTCAGAAATATGTTATCCAAAGAGAAAACGGCCCTGAAATTATGTTAGAACACTGTCATTACAAACAATTAATATAAACTCTGTATGACCATGTACAATACCGCTGTTTTCTTGTGCACCGTGTGGCAAGTGGTTCTTTGATATGGTAATATAGACAGCAACAAAAGCAAGTGTCAAAATAATCTGCTTAATAAAACCTTTTCCAGGAAATCTGGAATAAAAAGTACTCTCCAACTATATGATATAAAGCAAATTTTCTAGAACACGTTAATTGCCATGAAAATGAGAATATTCTGTACCCACAGTTAGGTCATCCCTTCCAGCAGGACAAATAACTAATATCTGCCATCACTCCTCTCCAAGGGGAAGGAAGCGAGTGGTCTTTTGGACTTTTTTCTTCTTATCACTCATACAAATATATGCATACATGGACACAAATATAGGGACATTGCTGTAGGTTTATCTAAGTAAAGACCAGTCAAAGAAATACACTGCAGTCCTGACAGTGCTTAGTTCATATCTTCTGCAATGCTCACCTCCCAGAAAGGCTCACCTCTTCCTAGGAGGGGATGCAGGGAAGTTAAGCATAGCCTTTAGTCCAGAATCTCTGTGGCTTTTTGAAAGAGGACAAGTAAGTATTAAAACAAGCAACAACAACAAAAACCAAAAAGCAGAGAACTGTCTAAATCCATCACACAAACAGGTTATTTTTTTGAGGCATATGTGTCATCAAGGGGAAAATAGGAAAACCGGTGACAGAAGAGATACACATTTTTAATTGCTCCTAGAAGAAAAACTGCCATCAATCCTGTCCAGTGAAATTCTGCCTTATGCACAAAGTTAGAGAAATGGTAAATTTTCACAGGTGGATTAACGCTGCTTAATTTAATGCACCTACCAATAAGTGTTAAAGCTAGGGAACTAGCCTTCCTGGGCTTCTTGCAGAGAGGAAGAAAGAGGGTTCTCCAAAGAACGGTTAAAAGTGATATGCTGACTCAGACTCCTGCCTGCAGGTGGTGCAGCCTCAGAGCTCTTTTCCTTTTAGCTGCAAGGGTTCCACCTCCCCTCCCACATCATTCAACATTCACCAATTTACAACCTTCCAAAATCAGTATTCCTCCATTTGGAGGTAGCTGCCTGGTTTCCTAAGAAAGTTATGTGCACCCCTTGATATGAAACTAGTTGTTCGGGTCACCAAACCTGGCAGAGGTCTTACAGTACTGGATTTCTACAAATATTGTGAAAGCACATGGCTAAGCAGAGACAGCCCCTATTACACTACATGCTGCAGCATGAGCACCAGCCTTTCTTAGACATTAAGGGATCCATGCACAAACTCCACCTCCAAAGCAAACTCATAAGAAACCAGGGTTTGTTTCTTGCTATTGAGAAACCCAGTGCAAACAACAGAGCTGGACTTTTCTTCCACAAAGAGAGGAAATAAAAAACAAACCTCAAATTAATTCTGGAGACTCTGCCCTGCTTTATCTTATAGTTGAGTTTTTTTCCTTGTATATAATGAATTTTGGCTTTCTGGGATTATTTCTTTCAAGAAGTACTGCCTATCTTAAGTAACAGAGTCCAATGATATCTTCAGTGCCTATTTCCAAAGAACTTCAATCTTAGCGAACACAGAGTTACTTGACAATAAAATGTCTCCCAGTGAACCTTAAAACTTGGAATGAGAGCTGACTGAGCTGTGATTTATTTTATGTCAGTTCATCTTGAAAAAAAAATTAGAAAGACAAGCAAAGAAAAAAAAACACAGAAAAGGCTGAAAAGAAATCAATATCTTCCATACTATTCAGTGGAAAAAAAGAAAAACATTATTTGCATCTAAACTAAAACTGTTTGTTTTCAGAATGAAGTGTTTCTGGTTGTATGTTTGTGTTGTGAAGAAGGATGGGACAAAAAAATACAATTTTTTTTCATTATTTATCCATATTTTACTGAAAGATACCCTTTCAAAAGTGACAGTCAAAAACTGAGTTTAAAAAGCATGAAAATAAAGATTTTCTTCCTAAGGAAAGATTTCAACTTTCTTGAAGCATTTAACTGACATTTGTTCAGGAGGGGAGAGGCTTACTTTCATTCACCCAACCCTGGTCAGATAAATTAACAGTATTCAGTCCAAAGCCCTACAAAATGCTAAATTTTCACTACCTCAAAAAAAAAAAGTTGTATCTAACTCAAGCTGGAACAGAACCATCTCCTCTATCAGTCTACAGAACAAGCCAACAATGCAGCAATGTAGCTGAACAAATTGAAGAAATTTTCTTAGGAGATTCAATTTTCAGTTAATCTCTCTTCTCTCTACCCAGCGTATACTCAATAAGCAGTTGAGGCCAAAGAATAAAATGGCTGTGTTGAGCTTCTTTTTNTCTGCCCTGCTTTATCTTATAGTTGAGTTTTTTTCCTTGTATATAATGAATTTTGGCTTTCTGGGATTATTTCTTTCAAGAAGTACTGCCTATCTTAAGTAACAGAGTCCAATGATATCTTCAGTGCCTATTTCCAAAGAACTTCAATCTTAGCGAACACAGAGTTACTTGACAATAAAATGTCTCCCAGTGAACCTTAAAACTTGGAATGAGAGCTGACTGAGCTGTGATTTATTTTATGTCAGTTCATCTTGAAAAAAAATTAGAAAGACAAGCAAAGAAAAAAAAACACAGAAAAGGCTGAAAAGAAATCAATATCTTCCATACTATTCAGTGGAAAAAAAGAAAAACATTATTTGCATCTAAACTAAAACTGTTTGTTTTCAGAATGAAGTGTTTCTGGTTGTATGTTTGTGTTGTGAAGAAGGATGGGACAAAAAAATACAATTTTTTTTCATTATTTATCCATATTTTACTGAAAGATACCCTTTCAAAAGTGACAGTCAAAAACTGAGTTTAAAAAGCATGAAAATAAAGATTTTCTTCCTAAGGAAAGATTTCAACTTTCTTGAAGCATTTAACTGACATTTGTTCAGGAGGGGAGAGGCTTACTTTCATTCACCCAACCCTGGTCAGATAAATTAACAGTATTCAGTCCAAAGCCCTACAAAATGCTAAATTTTCACTACCTCAAAAAAAAAAAGTTGTATCTAACTCAAGCTGGAACAGAACCATCTCCTCTATCAGTCTACAGAACAAGCCAACAATGCAGCAATGTAGCTGAACAAATTGAAGAAATTTTCTTAGGAGATTCAATTTTCAGTTAATCTCTCTTCTCTCTACCCAGCGTATACTCAATAAGCAGTTGAGGCCAAAGAATAAAATGTCTGTGTTGAGCTTCTTTTTGCCTGTGCCTTTAAGCTTCACTTCACTTGCTCCCTTGGCAGTATATCTGCCTGCTTCTTTCATGAAGACATCACTTTTTGGAAAGGACATAGAAAAGCCATTTGTCAACCCAGAGCAGCCTGTATCTGGTATCTAGGACTGTTCTCTCACTACTATGAGATCCCAGATTAAATGCAAGTTATCAGCTGCCTCAAATGTTTTCTTTTTTCTTCACAGCTCTATCTTCCTAGAGCATGGCAAGAGGACAGGACTCCTGCAGCCCTTCACTCCCAGGAGCTGTAAAGGGACCTGATGTCGGGATGCTCAGATCCCTTTATGGTTGGAGGCTGCTTCAGTTTCACAAAGCTGTAAATGTTTTTACTCTCAGATTTCTACAGCAACTCCTTATCATGCTTCTTCCTGTCAGTATTGCTCAGTTTGTTACCACACTGAAAGTAAAAGAAAGGAGGAGTTCTGAGCAAGAGTGGGAAAAAGATAAAAAAACAAAACACTGCCAACAAGAGAAGGCAACTAAATTCACCTCAGCTTCAGCTGACCCAGCTGCTTCACCAAGGCAGTAACAACCCCGGTTTTCCCCGGGTCCTTCCCGTTTGCCCTTTTCCATGCCACATTACCCAGAGACGTGCAAACTAAACTTCCAAACTGCACCAAACCCAGTACATCAAATCAGAAAAAGTGCCGCGCTCAGCACTTCTAAAGGATATTTTCAATGAGCCTTAGAGATCAAGATGACAGTAAAAACTATTCCAGTGTTTTTTATTTTATTTTCACTGCTAGAAACTTAACTGAAAATTTGGTGATACAGTAGGAAATTAAAACTATAAAAGTCAAAAAATAATCAAAACCAGGGAAACAGGTACCCATACAAGGGTTAGGGCTACAAAGCCCTAAAACTACATTAAGATGCTTGCAACTAGCGTAAGAATATAATGTATCCACATGTGAAGTCAACTTAATACCTGGAGAGCAAGACATCTTTCTCTCTAAGCTTCATACCAGGCTGGACAAAGATTTGAAATGAGTGGCAAGTAGCTGCATTTTTTGCTTTTAACAATCTTCTTTTCCTCCCTCTAAACATTCTGCTTCTAGACAAAAAACTAAATTCTTTCAACTGGCAGATCACACATCACAGCAAGTCAACAGAAATGTTTGCTTTCCTCCCTTATCTTTCCTTCTACAAAGTGTAGTGCTAGGACTCTGAATTCAGATACCAAAATAAGTGCATCACATTTTAATGTGAGACTAAAGCTTAAAGAAGTTTAATACCAGACAACAGCAAAACACACAGTGAGGGTTTGGGCATGCACTTTGATACACAAGAATCAAGGCTTTTTCTACAGGCTATTATAACAAGCTGCGTGGTTATAACTTGTTAAGCTTTAAAACACAAAATCAAGGCAAAAAAACAAAACAGACACAGACGATAGGAGTGGAGAGGAAGAGAAGGCAAGATATTTGCAACAGGATCAAACTCCAGTTGCACACTTAGAAGAAGCCTCTGTTTCAAGACAAATACATAACAATACTCAAAGGAACATCAAAAAGAAAGGGCTAGCTCTTCTCTTGGTCCGTTTTACTGCAAAAGTGTGACTGACACAATTCAAATCCCCAGACTCTCCTCATCTGCGTTCTGGCTAGGACTGGCAGTAGTAGTAAGACTACTTTGAGCCAGACTGGAGAGCACAGCAGTATTATGTGCGTGCAAAGCTAATGAGCAGCACCAGCCTACAAACTCGAACACTATTGGTTTTAACTAAGAAATGCACCTGGGGAATACAGGCCGGTAGGTTAAACAAAAGAAATGGCATTCCCTTCCTCCAGATAACAGTGGTGATGACTACATGCAGCATTTCTCATTTAGATTATATACAACTTGCATCTATAGGGGATTTTGAAAGTAGGGCGGTAACAAACATTAAAGCATTAGGCTCACTTATTATACCTGATAACTGAACTAGCAGTAAACAGTACAGACGATTAAAGACATAGAGGTTACATGACCACTAAAAGAGATACTGAGACCATATTTATTTTAATAAAGACTTTGTGAACACCAGCTTTATCAAGGGGACCAGTTTCCTGTATTTCTTTTAACATATGTCTGGACCAGATAAGGAAACAAACACCATAATCAGAGCAAATACAGCATAGATTTTACAGGGACACGTGGATTGTGTTGTTCCAAAGCCACTGTGTTTCTCTCAGTATTAAAGAACACAAGAGCTGCAAATGAAACACACTGCTGAATTACTGTTCATGAGCGTAGATGAATAAAATCCTGAGTTACGATTGCCATCTCTGAAACCCCTGACCAGTCTGGCACAGCCAGAGTAACTCAGCCAGCAGTCACAGAGCACAGCACCATTCAGATCTGTGCCATTACTGGGTGAAACTCACTGACACCCCAGTGATTCCACATTAATTGTGGCCCTCCCTCTCCTCCTTGCCCTGAGAGCAGTGCTCAAGTTAGGATTTTCACAAAACAGACATAGCAGAAATGAGCAGTGCTAGGAAATCAGTGTTTCTGTCACTCTTAATCTAAGTCCTAAAACTACATGGTCTTCTAAGTGGCAGAGAAAAACAGATGGCAGCCCTCGTTCCCAGTCTGAACAGAGATGCATGTCAGAATGTCTACTCTGACCCATGGGGCAGCAAACAGTGTTCTGGGCACAGGCACCTATGTCCCTTCACGGCCACAGGAGAGATAGACAGTTGGGCAAATAAAAGTTAATCATTCATTAAAGTAAGGCACAGACTCCAGATGATTAATTTAATATGGAAATGGAAGCACATACACTCATAATTTGGTGAATTAGATGTTTGCATCAGTGGGTCCTTTTCAAAGATATAACTGCCTGACCACCATGAACAGCAATATGCTTTTCACATCTACATGACTGTCTAGTGAAGGACCCAAAGCAAAAAAAGCAGCATTCAGTGCAACAGCAAGACATCTTGGTGCCTGGGAGGGCTGTTATTATAGCATGCCCATTACTCCAACTTAACCTGCTAGATTTATCTGAGAAGACATGTTCAAAGGAAGATCACACAGGCAACTGTCCATGCCTGTCCCACTGAGCTAATAAAAAATAGGTTTGTGATTCCATTACCATAGTTGTTCCACTCAACCTCTTCCAGGTATTGCAGAAAAATAACGTGACACCTTTTCTGAAAAAAATGGCAATAATAAGAAATTAGATGACACGCACAAAAGCCCATAAAGCACCAAATATCAGAAGCCAATAAAGAATGCATAATACCTATTTCCATAGTCCCACGCACTGCCTGTCCCCCTTATCCTGAACTTCTCAATTCAAAGCAGCTTAAAATACCTCCCTGACTGAAAATAATTTCCAGACTTTGCACAGAGATTATTTCACCCATCAGTAAAAGGCAGTCATTTCTGAAGTAACATTTAACAGAGCACAGCAGCCTAGAACAAAAGGTGAAGAATAACTTATTTAAATGAAATGTGGGAGGAAATCTAGAAAGGCAGAACTTTCCTTTCAAAATTAGCTCAGGATACTGGGTTAAAAAAAATCTGCACGTTGTGAAAATTACAAAGAACAAGATCTGAGATGTTTCATGAGTTGATCAGTCCACCTTCCCCCACCATCCTGATATAGAAACCACACATTAGCTCCACTGATGAAGGACTATAGCTAGAAAGCCACCAACTGCAGCTCAGAAACATTCCTCGGTGAGCCCTCATCCCACACTGACTAGGCTAAATCAAATCTCCTGGAGAAATCAGGCAACAGGCAATGCAAAGTATAGGATGACTATCATCTATGTGCGAGTTCCTTCTACCAGCAAATTAAAGGCTCATCTGACAGACTTCCCCAGCCAATCATCAGTTTACAGACGAGAAGCAAAACCCCACGATTTATTTTTGGGAAGCTATTTGTCATGTTGAAATGTGCCCTGGATTGTCTCTAACGTGCAGGAGCACGCTGCAGACAGCTGCCTGGCCTACGAATCCATCCCTTAACAAACACACTTACTGCACACAAACAGCATTTCAGCAGCCTGAAGTCATTCCCGTCTGTCTGGATGGCATTTTTCCCTACACCCTTATTTACAGATTTTTGCTAAGGGATACAGCTACCAGGCTGTTGAGGGGCTTTGCTAGCAATCCCACTGCATACAGAATAAGACATTACTGTTAAAGGCACTCTGTGCCAGGCACCAAGGGTTGGCATCACATCCTCTGAGACTTTCTCACACCTGCTATCCAACGCAGACACTGCAACTGGGCAGAGAAGAGGAAGGTACAGAGGTTGTGGCCACCACAGGCTGCCAACAAGACAGTTTGCATTGCCTCACATGACTAGAAAAGCCGTGAAAGTCGAGTCATCTGACTGCCTGAAGACCAACAACAGCAAGGAACACACTATGAAAGGTCCCAATATGGAATTTCATCACATAGCATTATGAGAGACACAAGTTTTGGACATTAGAGTTAATTGCACAGAGCTGATGCCACACAGGAAGAAAAAAAAACAGCAACAAATGAACAATCACATGACATGAAAATAACACACATTTTTTTTCTTTACAAAGCCTCTGCATTCTTGGTATTTCCATGGCAAAGCCAAAGGAGGGAAGGCTCTTCCTTGCAGTGGTAGTTTCTATGGTACCCAGTCAATGACCATGCTGTTATTCTAGGAATTCTCTGACACTTTTCTGTTACATCGAGGGGTTTTGGAGCAACGAGCAGTTGCCAGGTACAAAGCCTTTGGCTGAAGCTGTTTGACACCTCATGAGGTTTGCCCTTCTGAGCAGTAAGAGCTCCGAGAAGTAGACTCGTTAATGATGGCTGCTTGCTATCAGCTTGCACAGCTTCCCCCAGCTCAGGAGCATGAAGGGGGTGGCTTGGGATTTAGTCTCATGAAAGCCGGAGCTACTTCAGAGGCAATTTCAGGGCAGAGTAAAAGACAGATTAAGTTANNAAACAAACCCAAACAAAACTGAACCCCAAAGCAGTAAGAATCTGCACAGTCAATAATTCTTTGCTTATCCTGGATATCCTCAAAGATAATTACCCTTGAAAAAATGTCATTTATTGAGGCTTTCCTCTCTCAACTAATTTATCCTGACTGATTAAAATCTCTCTCTTTAGGATTTAAAATAATTTATTGCCTGAAACCACCCATCAGAAATCCACATTATAATTTTGCTTGAAGAGTAAAGCAGACTAGATAAAAAGAGATCCCTTCTTTGGGATACAATTATTTTTCATAGCTTACAAAAACAAATGGTGCAAAAAACCCCACATAATATAAATGATTAAATACTGTAACATGAAAATCAACTTGTAATAAAAACCCACTCCAGAGAATATTCCTGAATACCAGTATCAACACCTTCTCACACGACCAGAATTCGGGATTTGTGCATCCGTAGCATTAGGTGTTAACTATCCTAAGCGAAGCTGATAACATTTCTACCTTGCAGCAATAACAATACGGTAGATCACTCTATTGGCAGCCTCAGGAACAAACTACATCCCCAAGTTATGATGTTGCAAGCTGATTTTGTGACTTTCATGACTGGAATATAACATTATTTTATAGTTAATACTGTTTGCTTTGTGTCAAAGCCTAGACTCTTTTCCCATGAAAATAACAAGTGGAGAGTTGTTTAAAGGCTTTGTCTTACTATTGGCATAAAAAAAAAAAAAAAAATCAATGTAGTTGCCTCTGTCAAAATAATATAAACTGCTAACATAGCCAAAGTAATTCTAACATCTTTAGCTCAGCTGACATAAAAAGATAAACATCACAAAACTTTTTATAAAATCTTTAACTATGTTAGAAATCACTTTTTTTATACTACATCTTTCCTGATCTTGTTCTGGCCTGCATAATTCTCTTGACCTCTAACAGAGAATATTTTTACTTTGCTAGAAAGATCAAGCAGCAGGCACCAAACAGTGATTTACAGGACTGGATTTACTGTAAGTATATGTTCAAGTAACTTCATATAACAAAACTTCAACAGTTATGGTATCAATACACATAATATTATCACTTGAAAAATCACCAAAAAAAAGTTTGAAGGAGTATTTAGAGGTCTCCAACCCACTTTTCTGCAGGAAACATCCATCTGACTGGAATGGGAAAAATCCTATTTCTTGGAGTTCACCAAATTCAGTTCCAGCCAACCAGAAGCCCCCTGGGACACAAACCCCATCATATTCAGTCATCTCTAAGACTGACAAAACCAGTACAACTAATAAAAATTCTAACGAGTGTTTCTTTTATCAGAATTCATCAAAGCTAGAACTGAAGCTGGGATCTTCCAGATAATCTCATAACAGACATAGTGGCTGTGACTCGGCTGTGGTCAGTGCACTGTATACTGGCATACCACTGGCTTCCTAATGGGACATGAGTCTCCCTTGTCCTTGTGTCACACGTGCCAGCCCCATCCGGATGTCTTAGCTGTTATAGAGAATATGAAATGCCACTAACCTGCTGTATTAAGTCTGCATCACTGAACACTGAATACACATGATGTATTTGTTAACAACTTGCTTCTTGCTTGCAGTAATGGAACAAGCACACCTAATAGCCAGTTCTGGATAGCTACAGTTTATATTCACTCAAAAAATGTGAATTTATGACCAAATACATACGTATCAGGGACTTTCAGTATTTCATTTCATAACAATAAGGCAATGAAATCTTAAGCAGATCTTACATATAGGCTTCAAATTCTAATGTTTCCCAGACAGGATGACAGACATGGTGGTGTGTGTGTCTGTTGCAATCCACAGACTCACTACTGATGATACTGAAGGAGCTCTAAGTGCCCCACAGCCTTTCCTTCCTCATTTTTAAAAGTGAAAAGCAAAATGTTGTAATAGGCACTTCTCTGAAATTGCTTCTTAAAATAGTATTTGTGAAACGGCCTTTGGTGGATTGCTGAAGTTAGGAGAGAAATGAATTCAGCAACATGAAATAAAAACCCAAATAAGGACAAGAAAAATTATTTCTATAAGTGCAGATCTGCCTGAAGTTATACACCACTGCGCTGTTTTTATGTAACCTCAAAAAACAAGCAGCAATGAGCTCGTGCCCGTGTCTCCACCAGCTGCATGGAGCTGTTAGCATTTTCACTTGATTTTCTTTCCATTTCATGTTCTGGCCCTCAGCCCATTGCATATCCAAGTCCTCCAATCCCTGAGCATCCCTGTCGCCCTTCTTTCACCTTCTTGGGGCTGTACTCAAAGGCATGTGCAACCATCAGCCAGGGTTTCACAGTTACATGAACCAGATGGAACCTCTTGTTCAGTTCATGCTAGTGTCACACATGATTCAACTCAGAGGCCAGTAATTAGACCGCCTCCTGCTTCTGCCTGCATTTCTCACTGTCGGAGATACACAAGCATCTTATATAATATTTGGGCTGCCTCCCTAGAGGGTGTCCCTTGAGAAAAACTGACAGCATGTGCACAGATACCAATAGCCTCTTAATGTTCAGTACAACAATGCAAATTCATACTAGCAAAGGAATTGGTGCAATCACTTCAATCAGGTCATCTCCAATTTAAATAAAGAAATAAACTTAATAACAAATTAACTCTCTGAACTGCCTTAGCCTTCGGCCCTTTCTAGACATCACTTATTCCTTTGCAAGGGCACTTACTGCTATGGCTTTTTAGCATGGTTTTACATTATATGAAGACTGAAAATTATTTTGAAAAACATTTTGAAAAGGCAACCTCTCTTCAAATAAGTATTTCTCTTCTCCTGGTAAAACTGCTACTAAATATAAGCAATGCTATCTTTGAAAACCTACAGAGAGCTAAGAAATGAGACATGATTCCTTAAATATAGCTTCCTATTTCTCAAGTGTACCTTTACCTAATACGTCCATAACGGCTAGAAAAGAATAGGACTGTGTAGGCATTTGAGCAGTGCTGGAAATGGGGAGGAGGAGGTGTTACTTGCCTAGATTATTTCTAATAATGAAAAGGTTTCCATGCAGCCTTTAACCTACTAGAAATTGTATAATGTATATTAAATCTCCTTTTTTCAGATCTTCATAAACCGTCCAATTAAAGTAATGCTATTATCAACTGTCATTGGAGAGTTAATGATGAATTTTAGAATTTAATGGATATTTTCTGAAAGATTATCCCTCGCGAAGATGATCATTACTTTCTTCGAACACCATCTGTGTTAGTTCCTTCTTATAATCGCAGATTCTTCCAGAAGCAGAGCTTAGTTCTTCTGGCCATACCCCACTGCTGATAATGACTGTCTAAGAAGTACACCTTTTAGGGTTTAATACATTAATTCAGACACACAAGATTCTGATAGAAAACAGAGTTTAAAAAAAAATTACTACTAAATACCCACCCCCAGTTTTCCTGTCCAGTAGAATTTTGATTCCTAAACGTAATATTTCAATTTAGGTCAATTCTACTGAAACTACGCTTCATTATTTGCTGTTTCTTGAAACAATTGAAACATTATAATGCTGTGCCACTCTTACCATACCTGTTAAAGCATTTTGCATCATTAGTCCCAGCAAACAGGTAAGGAGTAGGATCCGATGTGACCACAGCCTACAAGCATCAAGAGAAAGAGAGATAATATTTCTGACCAATATAAAACACAATTCCATGGCTGGAAACCAGAACTGTGAAAAAGACCTGAGGAGAGAAATATAACTGTCACCTATTTTCTGACTGATACAGATAGCCCCTTTCTGGAAGTTTTTCACTCAAGACCGAGTATCTTTCTAGCAGAGACACTAATTTTGTTATGAATTACCAGGTGGTATTCCACAGTGTGTGCAACACAGGGTGTCTGGGGTGATCACAGGGTGCCTCCTGTCGCTCATCCCTCTGACTCATCGCATCTTTATCACCCTCTCCCATTTGTAATAAACTGCCTCCATCTTAAAGACAACTTGATTCATTACATCCAAAGTCACCTGTCAGCTCCTGCATGTACCTCTTTATTCAAAAGGGCTTGGAAGAGATGAGGTTTTCCCTGAAGTACCAAAGCCAACTGTCTCTCTCTCACTCCCTCTATCCTTCTCTCTTGATGCCAAACCTTGCTGCCTGCAGTGCAGTGATATTTACCTGAATTGCTATCACATCCTATTATTCTTCCTTTTCTTTTTCAGTTCTCCCCATTTGTCCTTTCATAGAGGAGTTATAAAATGTACTTTTTTAATTATTTATTTTGCTTGGTAGTTATGGGAATGCAAAGTTTGACTGCAGTCTGAATTTCAGAAGTGATTCCTGCAAAGGGTGCTATAGCCTTTCCTCTCCTGCCCAAGTCAAACATCAAAGGCATTTGAAACATATTGCCGATTATAAGACTGCTTACAAATGCCATATTAATGTATTCTGAGGCACATTCAAAATAACATTTGTAGTGGATAATATAAAAAAGCATACATCATTTTCTCTTTAGCTATACAGGCAAATTCACCTGCTGTTCCCTGCATAGCAGTGAAATTCATAGTGATAAACAAACAAGAACTCCCAAATTGAGACAAGATGTCTCATTACCATGGAGATAATGTGGTCGATGCTATTAGAATCTCAGTCTCTATCTACATCCAGTGACTGCTGGGCAAGGAACAAATTGCTAGAAATCAAACAGCTCCACCACAGCCTATTGAGAGACTGATGAAAAATTTTGTCTCTTTTTATCAGTGAAAGATATAAATCCAGAGCTTGCTGTGTTGTTCCAAGATGTCGTATCACAAATAATCTGCTTAGATAATACCTACTTGGTTCAGCTGGTGACTTCTGCTCAGAAGAATCTCCCCAGGCTCACAGACTTCATATTTCAGGATTGAACTTCGATCTGGAAAGTGTCTGAGTGTGACTTTTTGAACACTGCCTTTCACAAAGCCACAGGCCAGGCTCCACTTGTCTAGGAGGTCCTGGAATGTGAATATGTATCACATATTATGCGCACTTCCTTTAGCTTTCAGGTATTTTTTTCCCCCACCGCTCAATTGACAGAGTTGATGAGTGCAGTGTCTCAAAGAAAACTTGGAACTAAATTTCCATTCTAGATGGAGGGAAGAGCTGAGGAAGGGAGAAAACATGGATCACCATTCACGGACTTAAATGTGACCTCCTCAGGTCCCTTCCAGCCAGGGTTATCCTATGATTCTCCAATAATTTCTGAATGTAAAAATCCAGGGTAGGAAAAGGCTTCCTTCTTGATTCCAATTTATAGTACAGTGGCTGTTTTACCAATTACGCTTTTTTATAGTTATGCTTTCTAGCGGTAACTAATTTATGAACTGAAAAAATCAGGAAGTTATTTCTCTCCCTTCACTAACTCCACCTGGCTTCCTAAGCTACAGACAGTGATTGACATCTGTTTATAGGTCTCTCACTCAGTCCTGTCTGCCTCCACTTGTGCTATCCCTCTGTACCATCCAATATGCAGAATAGAGGAGGAAAGAAAATTTCAGTAGCAGAAAAGCCTAGTTATTTGTTTTTCAGTACAATCTTTCTTCAAGAGCAGTAAGGTCTTAGGCTGAAGACTGTCATCTTTCACCAAAGCTGGCTTTAGTTAGGAGCATTGTGACAATAACAGTGGATTTCTTAGGTTTGTATTACACGACCTGGAATTTTCTAGAATTCAGTTACTTCATTACCAAATTGTTTTCTCATTTGCCTGTACTTTGTTTCAAGGCACAACATTAAATTTAACACAAAATACCCATATTCCAAGACTGATGTGCCATTTCTATGGTTGTTTTACAGCAATAAATTCCTAGTAGGAATCATGGAACTGATGAACGACCTGTTTCTGTCAATTAGAAACAACCCAGTACAGTAATACATATGCCACCTTCCAGAGTAATTCATTCTACAGCTTTGATTTAGGTGTGGTAAGACAGACACCCTTCTTATAGGCCTTGCCATGGAAAAGATGCCAAACTGCCCACTAGCTGCATTGCATAACCTATTTCAAAGATTTAAGAATCAATACCTGGTCTTCAAACTACCACAACGACGTTTCCTTGTGTCATAACTGTGGTGCAGTCACTGCATTTCACACAGAAGCACCTGCCTTTTCCCACCTGCTCGCTACAGCATTCTCTTTGCACATCTGCCCTTTACAAAACACCAAGCAACCTCCCTCCTTCCAGCCTATTTCATTCTTTCCACCACCACAGAAGGTTTTCAACAACATGTGGCAGCTTTGGTGTGCAGCAAGAGCTCAGCTCTAAAACATCCTGACCCCGTAAGTTCAAGAGGTATCCCACAGTGAAATACCACAGTGCTAAATCATGCCATTCAAGTCAGAACAATGAATAACAGGTTCCTCTACATCATACAATAGAAGTGTCAGTTAAATCCAGACACGGGGCAGGGAGAAAAACAAAACATTGTCTTTATGAATAAGTCCTCCCGAGCCATCTCTGGCCTCCCAGCCCAGGGCAGGAGGGTAGCAAGGCAGCGCTGGAGCGAGCCTGGCTTGCACGGCTCTGGAGCTGGCCCCTGGGTCACATAGTGCCCCTCCAGGTACACACAGCTCCTGGGGATGGCATAGGAATGACAATGACTCCAGGACTGCCTTTGGGTTCTTTCGTACAGCTCCTGCGTGACGACAGTTTGGTCACACAAAGCTTTTTAAGCCTCTCCATTCTGCTCTGACCCTCCTATAGATGTAGGAGTATAGCAAGCTCACACTGAGAAATTTCCTCCCAGTAAATAGGCAAGTTTTGAACAATTCAAACTTGGGACAAAACTCTGCTCAGTGTACCTGATAAATTATCTAGCAGGGATGAAATTTCTCCAAGCTATTTTATTTTTACGTGTTTTCTTCATTTCCTTATGTATTTTCTTTTATTTATAGGGTCTTCTTGATGAAAGATGAGTAGCAAATGTATTTTCCCATTTTATGTTATTAATATTTTAGTAGTATGGGTGCATATATCAATAACATAGGTATATAATAGAAGTTGTCTTCGATTTATTTATTAACATTTATCAATGCTTTAAGAATCCTTATTCAGAATGTGGTTACAGGTTGATTGTTTTCTTCATCATCTGCAATGACATTGACTCTATATTCAAGTTAAATCTTATTCATACTTGCATCACAGCCTGATTTATTTATGATGTATCAATTTACAGACACAGAGAGTGCATGCAAAGTCAAGCAAAAATGCCCAGAAAGCAAAAAGTGGTTGTATTGAAAATGCCAACATAAGTACTGGGCAGAAAAATCACAAGAGAAACAGCGTGGAAAAAAACAGGGAGGAAAAAATACAAGTGAACAACAAAAATCAGCTGAGCTAAATACTGTTCTGCAAAGTTTACATCGGTCACCTTGAAAAGAAAGCTTTTAGGTGAGCTGGCTCCATAGAAAGGTGCCACGAGCTGAGAAGACTCAAGAAATACAAATTCAGATAGATTTCTGAGATGATGATTAAGAATTGCCACAACCTCAGTTATCATTGAAGGTACACGATTATGTAAGATTATTCAATGATCTTAATTTTACAAGCAATTTCTAAGACCTAGACGAATATATGTTTACGTGGGTTTTTCCAATGATTCAACTCAAGAATTTCAGAATCCGAAAGTAGGGGTAGCTGACACCATTTCACTTTAATTTGTATATGCAATTGAAATAGTATTCAGAAATATACTATCAGCTAGATGCACATGGATATGGACACTTCAGGAAGTAGAACCAGAATTTATCTGTGTGATCTTGACCAAAAGCCTTCTGAATTCAGTAGGAATTGGAAACTGTCGTGCCTACAAAGAACAGTGCCCTGTCTGCTCTGAGACTCTATTTAAGTTTAGGTTTTCATGAAAATAACTTTCCTAATTATAGGGTCATTGTGCAGATAAATTTCTTAGAACTGTGATTAGCTAAAATGTTGTGATGACAATTACTAGATATAGATTAGTTGTGAATATGCTTCTGAACAGAATACACAACTTCTAATTGGACCCTTGGCCCTTTTGCTTGAGGTTCACAAACAAAATTCTTAGTTACTCTGAGGTGAATATGGAGTAACTCTAGAGGTAATCTTTTAGTTCCTGAAATCTAGTTCTTATACTAAGTACAGACAACTATATCCAAGAGGACAGTAGAGTGCCTGTAACTGCCAAAAGAAAAAAAATCCTAAGTTTTTAGGATATGAAACATCAAAGATGTTCATTCAGATTCCAGATCTGAAGCCAAGCTAAGTTTTAAAGAGTCTTTCAGAGCCTATTTAAAGATAACTTCTCCAAATAACTTGAGTTCTAACGTTCACCTGTGACAATTGTCTTATCTGCTTCTCATTCAAGCTCTTGAACCAAAAAATATCACCATTGACAATCCCCAGATTGTTGTGGCAAGGCTTTCTGTAAGTACTAAGCACTTAACCACGTGGACTAGCAGCCCGTGGTCCTTGTCAAAGTGCTCTGGATGCAATTCTACGCATGCACATTTACTGTACCGAAGCCACAGGAATCTGTCAGTAAAGGATAAGCGATGACACTAGAAAAGAGTAGCTCAAAACTACTTCCACAGATAAACTATTTCACTCTTGTCTTCAGATAAATGCTGCCAAGCATTAATTATTGCTACACACTAATATTCTCCCCATATTCATTACAGAGATACTCAAAAGTCCATTTTGGCAATACATTTAATAATTACTGACATCAAATTGCAATGAAAAGGCTCCGATCCATTCAAGTGATATACTCTATGGTTCAAACCCATCAAAGTTGATGCAAATCTTTCCAGTGAGTCAGATACTGAATAGTCAAGCTAGAACTACATGAACTTGATTTATTCTTGTTCCCTTCAGGCACAGACACATCTTTCAATAGGACTTATCTGTTCTCTTAGTCTTACAAAATAAAGTATGAATTAGGATAAATCAGAAAACATTCTCCTAAAAATACGTTATTTCCACAGTGTAAATATTTCCACACTGTAAACATTTGCTTACTAGGATTGAAAAAACATTGTAAATTCTAGTATCAATTTCAAATCATAGCATGCTTCAATATTCAGATAGTATCTGACATCACAAATGTCTCCTTAATTACACATTTTGCATATTGTGTCAGTTACAGAATCACAGTTTATAAATTTATAAATTATTTATAAATATGTGAAGGGTGAGTGTCAGGAGGATGGAGCCAGGCTCTTCTCTGTGACATCCAGTGATAGGACAAGGGGCAATGGGTTCAAGCTGGAACATAGGAGGTTCCACTTGAATATGAGAAAAAACTTCTTTCCAGTGAGGGTGACAGAGCACTGGAACAGGCTGCCCAGAGAGGTGGTGGAGTCTCCTTCTCTGGAGACATTCAAAGCCCGCCTGGATGCGTTCCTGTGTGATCTGATCTAGGTGTTCCTGCTCCGGCAGGGGGATTGGACTGGATGATCTTTCGAGGTCCCTTCCAACCCCTAACATTCTGTGATTCTGTGATTGCCTGGTATCATGTGCTGGCTAGCATAAAACTTTAATCCCTTCTTGTCTATGAAGAGTCTGGCCCCCTGCCCATTTGAGCATTTTCTTGTTCCACACGATTCCCTGCGTTATTTGATTTTACATGTTTCTGGACAGCAACAAACCATTAAGAGCGCATTCTGGGGATCCCGAGATGCAATAATTACTCTGCCTCTGCTACACTGACCTGTCTCACCAATTACTTTGGCAAATTAATACCAACTGTTGGCACTCTGCTGACAGAACAGCAGGATCAAGGCACCATCTCACATGCAGGTTGCTAGTTCAAATCAGCAGAATATTTCTTTTTCCAGTCTCCTCATCAATAGAAATCTCTAATTGCTAATGAATTGACCAGCTCAGCCTAACACACCAATTCAACCCCTCTAGTAGCTATTATCGCAACAGGACCCTTTATAAAGTAGCTATCATGTAGCCAAATGCAGATTTTAGCCTGTTCAGCCTGCAGCCATGGAGCTAGTTTCCACAATTCAGCCACTTGTTCTCCATACAGATTTTTTTTCCTTTTTAAAAGCAGAATATAGGCCTTCCTCATTTCTAAATTGAGGCTGCCACTGGCATTGCCCATCCTCTGACACTTCCCCCTGAAGATGTCCATGTCAGTCATGCGTTCAAATTGGTATCTATCCATCCATCTTCATGGCAGTTGTTCACTACTCTGGGGAAAAGTTATTTTTATTTTTCACTTGACTGATGTTGCAATGTTCAGGATGAGAACACCTGATTAGAACCAATTATGTGACATTGCAGTTCTATGGTTTGCACCTTTCTACTTTCAGATCCAGGATTGTCTAACAGGATTTTGCAGGAGNTACAATCATAAAAACAGAGAGCTAGAACAAAGGACTCGCCATTCAATTCCTCCTGCTTCTTATGTTCTTGCTACTGCCATACAGGAATATTCTATGTATCACATTCTGGACTCCCCACATTTCCTGTGAAGGGTGAGTGGTCATTCACTGGAAGATAACTGGACATGTCTAATACCAACAAGAGATTCAACACTTCCAGAGACTCTGTAGACTTTTTAATGGCCCTTTGAATGGCTCCTGCCTCACTGAAACTCTGACTTTAGAGAAGCTGGGAACAAACAAATGCAGAGGTTAGCAGGAGAAGCCCAACTTTGATACTGGCAGAGCTACAATTCTTGGAAAACAGGGATCACGGAAAGAGCACCTGCTACCCAGCTGCTTAAGTTTCTGAAACACCATTAAGCAAGCCTTTGAAGTTCAAATTAAACTTTAGGTCTTTCCAGAAAACAGCAGGGAAGGCAACAGACATACACCATTTCTGCTGGAACACTTACAGACAACTCTGTTCAGGAGACTTCTGAACGTTTCTGCAGGAGAGGATGTCTCGAGGAAATGTATTGCTCAGATAGTCTTCTGTCTTTCTTAACAGGCTGTTGCTGCACACAGCAATATCAACCAACAGCTGTGATAATACTACTTAATGCATGTGTCCATAACCAAGCAGATCCTAGCATTTACTATTCATTATTTTAATGTAGGATTCTACTAATTCACTGAGAGACAACTAGTTTTTACATCTGATAATGCCCCTTAATCTGTGAATGGAATAAAAACACAGATTACTCAAATCTTCAGAGTCATCACATTTTTTTTCTCCTACAGTGAAAAACTGTTGCAACATCAGAAATATTGTACCTTAAGGCTATCTTCACAAAAGTGTGATTGTTTAGCTTGTTCTTATGGCGACAGTAACTGCCTCAGTACCAGATGTTTCCAGTAGACCAGTACCTACTATTTAATAACCCTTAGGACTCTGCCTATCAGCTCAGCTTGCCTGGAAATGATTTTCTGTTTCACCTTGATTATATAAATACTCCTAACTTAGTTAAGGGATTACTTATTCTATTTCTCTTGACCCTTTCTATGTCTCTGTGCTTTTAAAATACATCAACAGACTAAAGATACTTTTAAAAATAGATCTGCCCAAGGGAGTAATGCTAGAGGGCATATAGATTTTCAAAAACTCTCTAAAAGCATCCATCTTTGAGACTAAATTTTCAAAAGTTTACCACTCTGTTGCACACTTAAATTCGCCAATTTTAAAGCCAGGAGTGACTAATATCAGAATCTACTCTGATCTCTTACAAGGAACAGGCTGTAAAAATTCAACCTGTAATTTCTACATCAGCCTTTCAACCTTCCTTTTCAACATCTTACAGTCCTAATTTACATGCAACGTGATAAAATCCACTCCTATCCTTAAATGAATCATTTCAATGATGAATTTCCCTCCCTGTTAAATATGAAAATATTTTCTATAATGTTTAGCCTTCAGTGGCTATCACTGAACCTTTACTCTGTATTTGACTACGCATGAAACACAATCTTGAGCAGGCAAGCAACATTAAAAATAATTATGTTGACCTAAGAACAAAGCCCTGTAATATACATTTGAATTCCAAAGTCCTACTTAAGAGTTTTACTAAATTCTAGAAAGAAATGTATTGAGGTAAAAAAAAGATTTTTCCTTTATACCTTCTGATTTTTTGTCTTGGTCACTAAAAACTGCTATAAAAACCACTGTGCTACATTGACAGAAATACTAACTATTGCAACTATATAGCATAATCACATCGTGAAACTCAGNTCCTCATCAATAGAAATCTCCAATTGCTAATGAATTGACCAGCTCAGCCTAACACACCAGTTCAACCCCTCTAGTAGCTATTATCGCAACAGGACCCTTTATAAAGTAGCTATCATGTAGCCAAATGCAGATTTTAGCCAACTGTTCAGCCTGCAGCCATGGAGCTGGTTTCCACGATTCAGCCACTTGTTCTCCATACAGATTTTTTTCCTTTTTAAAAGCAGAATATAGGCCTTCCTCATTTCTAAATTGAGGCTGCCACTGGCATTGCCCATCCTCTGACACTTCCCCCTGAAGATGTCCATGTCAGTCATGCGTTCAAATTGGTATCTATCCATCCATCTTCATGGCAGTTGTTCACTACTCTGGGGAAAAGTTATTTTTATTTTTCACTTGACTGATGTTGCAATGTTCAGGATGAGAACACCTGATTAGAACCAATTATGTGACATTGCAGTTCTATGGTTTGCACCTTTCTACTTTCAGATCCAGGATTGTCTAACAGGATTTTGCAGGAGGAAGGTTCACAAACTAGCCAGACAAACAAAAAAATACATGTTTTCCCTTTCAAGACTTTTTTTTAATCACTATTATTATTAAATAGAAGATAAATGTTATTAATAGCCCTTCATCTGGGTTGTGATCCTTATAACAGAATTATATAAGTAAAGAGTGTGCAAGTGTAAAATACACATTAAAAGTATGAAGATCCTGAACAAATAAAAATGCCACCACATCTACACATTTCTTGAACACCTCCAGGGATAGTGACTCTGCCACTTCCCCGGGCAGCCTGTTCCAATGCCTGATCACTCTTTCAGTGAAGAAATTTTTTCTAATATCTAGCCTAAACCTCCTCTGGTGCAACNCGAGGAAATGTATTGCTCAGATAGTCTTCTGTCTTTCTTAACGGGCTGTTACCGCACACAGCAATATCAACCAACAGCTGTGATAATACTACTTAATGCATGTGTCCATAACCAAGCAGATCCTAGCATTTACTATTCATTATTTTAATGTAGGATTCTACTAATTCACTGAGAGACAACTAGTTTTTACATCTGATAATGCCCCTTAATCTGTGAATGGAATAAAAACACAGATTACTCAAATCTTCAGAGTCATCACATTTTTTTTCTCCTACAGTGAAAAACTGTTGCAACATCAGAAATATTGTACCTTAAGGCTATCTTCACAAAAGTGTGATTGTTTAGCTTGTTCTTATGGCGACAGTAACTGCCTCAGTACCAGATGTTTCCAGTAGACCAGTACCTACTATTTAATAACCCTTAGGACTCTGCCTATCAGCTCAGCTTGCCTGGAAATGATTTTCTGTTTCACCTTGATTATATAAATACTCCTAACTTAGTTAAGGGATTACTTATTCTATTTCTCTTGACCCTTTCTATGTCTCTGTGCTTTTAAAATACATCAACAGACTAAAGATACTTTTAAAAATAGATCTGCCCAAGGGAGTAATGCTAGAGGGCATATAGATTTTCAAAAACTCTCTAAAAGCATCCATCTTTGAGACTAAATTTTCAAAAGTTTACCACTCTGTTGCACACTTAAATTCGCCAATTTTAAAGCCAGGAGTGACTAATATCAGAATCTACTCTGATCTCTTACAAGGAACAGGCTGTAAAAATTCAACCTGTAATTTCTACATCAGCCTTTCAACCTTCCTTTTCAACATCTTACAGTCCTAATTTACATGCAACGTGATAAAATCCACTCCTATCCTTAAATGAATCATTTCAATGATGAATTTCCCTCCCTGTTAAATATGAAAATATTTTCTATAATGTTTAGCCTTCAGTGGCTATCACTGAACCTTTACTCTGTATTTGACTACGCATGAAACACAATCTTGAGCAGGCAAGCAACATTAAAAATAATTATGTTGACCTAAGAACAAAGCCCTGTAATATACATTTGAATTCCAAAGTCCTACTTAAGAGTTTTACTAAATTCTAGAAAGAAATGTATTGAGGTAAAAAAAAGATTTTTCCTTTATACCTTCTGATTTTTTGTCTTGGTCACTAAAAACTGCTATAAAAACCACTGTGCTACATTGACAGAAATACTAACTATTGCAACTATATAGCATAATCACATCGTGAAACTCAGAGTGATACAGAGAACAAAAGTAAAACCAAGGCTGAAAAGGAACCGCAGAATTCATTCAAGTTTAATTTAACTTTATTCAGTGGGGTCCAGACTGTATGATCAAGCAACAGGCACTGTTCTGGTTAGGGAACACAAATCTCCAATATTTTTTTTCCCTCATTTCTAACATTTGTTTTCCTCTCTTGGTTAGATTTTGCTGTAATTTTGTTTTCTCTATCTCTGAAATAGGGATAACACTCATTACCAAGAAGAGTTTTTTCAGTAATTGTTTTAGAGCATCTTGGGGGGGGGGGGGGGAAGTGCTGTTGTGATAATATTGGCTCAATTTCTCAGTGTTGACAGATGACTGGAATCATACCCACATTAGTAGAGTCATTTCTTTTCCTTAATACTGTGTTCATATTTGTCAAATTGTCCTGATTTCTTCCAGATGACAGAAAGTCTTACCAGATCAATAGGAAATGCCTAAAAAAAAAGAATCTGTGCACATTCTACCTTTTTTTAATATGAATGCTTCATCTCAGCAAGGTACACACAGACTGATAGAAGATCCACACATCAGAATTTACGCATGCCTGAGCAGTTTTGATAGTTTTTAAGATGTTATTCCAATGGAGCATTTGAAACAGGAGATGAAAAGCATGTTGAGTTTATACACCTAGGCCATTCCCCGTTGACAAGTTAATGATTGTCTTTTGTCATAAAGTTCTCCAAACTACTACGTGCACAGTCAATATCAGCCAGTGTGTTGAAAAAGCCAAATTAGTAGATGCAGTTTCCAGCTAAAATGTAAAAGCAATCATCATAAATTAAAAGAAGATTATCAAAAGCTCAAAGCCTCATCCAGCCTGGCCTTGAACACCTCCAGGGATGGGGCATCCACAACTTCCCTGGGCAACCTGGGCCAGTGACTCACCACCCTCACAGGAAAAAGTTTCTGTGTAATATCTAATCTAAATCTACCCTCTTTCAGCTTTAAACTGTTACCCCTCATCCTGTCACTACACTCCCTGATCTAGAGCCCCTCCCCATCTCTCCTGTAGCCCCCTTTCAGCACTGGCAGGCTGCTGTAAGGTCTCCCTGGAGCCTTCTCTTCTCCAGGCTGAACAACCCCAACTCTCTCAGCCTGTCCTCGTACAGGAGGTGCTCCAGCCCTCTGACCATCTTTGTGACCTTCTCTGGACTCACTCCAACAGCTCCGTGTCTTTCCTGTGCTGGGGACCCCAGAGCTGGGTGCAGCACTGCAGGGGGGGTCTCGCGAGAGCAGAGCAGAGGGGGAGAATCATCTCCCTTGACCTGCTGGTCACGCTGCTTTTGATGCAGCCCAGGACACGGTTGGCTTGCTGGGCTGCAAGCGCACATGTTAAGCTTCTTGTCAAACACCACCACCAGGTCCTTTAGGGCTTCCTGTATTTGTGTTTGGGATTGCCCCAACCCATGTGCAGGACCTTGCACTTGGCCTTGTTGAACTTCATGAGGTTTGCATGGGCCCACCTCCCAAGCCTGTCCAGGTCCCTCTGGATGGCATCCCTTCCCTCCAGCGTGTCCACCACACCACACAGCTTGGTGTTGTCAGCAAACTTGCTGAGGATGCACTCAATCCCACTGTCCATGTCTCCCACAAAAATGTTAAACAACATTGGTCCCAGTACCAAACCTTGCAGATCACCACTTGTCACCAGTCTCCACTTGAACATTGGGCCATTGACCACAACTCTTTGAGTGTGTCCATCCAGCTAATTCCTTATTTACCAAGTGGTCCATCCATCAAATCCATGTCTCTCCAATTTAGAGACAAGGATGTCATGTGGAACAGCGTCAAATGCTTTGCACAAGTCCAGGTATGCACAGACTTATTCAAAACTTTTCTTTGTTTAAACATTAAATGAAGTAGTAATTAATCTCCATTGATCCAGGCAGCCAGTCACATGATACAAACAGAAAATACTCAAATAAGAGTGGCTTAGTGATAATACCCATTAAATCTACCAAACAAAATTGTTTTGCCATCAAATCAGTGTGATTAATGAATATGCCAAAGTTTATCAGCACACAGTTCAGGTATCGAATTAGAAAAATTGTCTGTGGCAAATACTGTGCCCCATTCTTCTCTCTAGAAATTGTATCTCGTTGTGGTAATAGCAGCAATTAAACTGCTACTGAGATTTTGCCACAAAGTTTAACTGCTGCAGTTATCCTAAGACACAAAGGTCAAATCTCCCTTGGAGCCAAACCTTTAGAAGCTAATTAGAGGGTTTTTTTCAAAAAAACAACAGCCAATTAACATACACTGCTTCTACTTTTCACTGGCTGTCAGGAGACATGGTTCTTGGATATTTTCTTCTTGTTAATATTATGAATTAGAACTTTTTTTAAGGGAGCAGGAAAATAGGAATAGAAACTGTATGTCAGAAGCAGGTATTAGTAGGAAGGGGAGAAAGGGCCATAAGAGTAACAGACTAAAGATTTTCTACAAATTCTGTCATGGTGCAGGATGGTTATGCTGTTGCATTAACACGTAAAGATTAAGCTTTGCTAGAAGAAAGCCCAGCTGCTTGCTGGTAATGCTAAAAAGTTACCTCAACCCTCAGGACAGCTATAACCCAAGAGATGTCGGTTATAGCACAAGCCAGCAGCTGTTTCAGCATCCTATCAGGCAGCAAGTAGGGATAATGAAAACAGTACCTGGAACACCTGCACACCTTGAGGCTATGGGTATTTTTAGTGTACAAAGCAGGAAGTCCCTTCATATTACAAACCAATACACCATACAATAAACCGAACTATGCTTCTCATCTCTTGCATGCAAAGTAGCAGATACCCAGTAACAGATTTGATGAGCAGCTTTCCCTGAGCTCTGTCCCCAAACACTGGATCTTGTACAACCATAGGACAACCCGTTCAGATACTCGCTACATAATCTGGTACTCCACACACTCTAGATGAAGGCTGCTCACTCTAAAACTCATTTATGTATGATGCACCCTGACACACTAATCCATTACTAGCAATACGATTTCAGTGGCATGGACAAATGACCTACATAGAGTCATTTACTTTTGAAATGGTGCAGGGAATTTTCAGCAGCTCAATTTATCAAGACAGATCCCAGAAAATGCATACAAGTGTCACTGGTCATGATGGACACCCTATGAATACACTTCCATGCATTACTGGCCATGCACCATCTCATTACTTCTTTTCAGAAGCAGTGTTGTTCTCTTTCCATAGAGAAATATTTCCTCAGTAGAACAAGTAAGCTGCAGTGGCTAGCTGAGAAAATCCTGCTCTGAAAGAATGACCACCAATTATTAATTATATCTTACTTGCATATTAAATTCTGGTGGCCTTAAAAGGGAGACCAAAATAAAACTGCTATCCCAGTGATTAGGCTTTCTTCCTCATTCAAGTCTTCTTTGCACACACTCACAGGACAGCAGCACAACCACAATGGCAAAGACCAAAATTGAGATGGATCTCATGAAACCCACTGGAATAACCCTTTGAAAAGTGCAGCTACATCACACCAACCTCCCTAGCCATCTTGTCCTGTTTGCGACTGACATGCCTTCCTGCAGAAATCCTAGAAGAGCTTAAGTTAATAATAGCTAAAATACCTTCTAGGGTATTGATAGCTCCACAAGTTTCAGAATAAGGCAATATTTTATTCAGCCACAAAACAAACAACTTTCTTTAATACTAGTATTTCTTAAAGGGCTCTAACTCCTCTTAGCCCTTATTTGGCTAGGGGGAAAAATATAATTAAGAAGTTGCTCAAGCCAGATGATTAAGAAAATAAGAATCATTAGAGACGTTATTTTGGGTCTTCAGCTAATAAGCTTCATCTTTGCCACGCTGTGCGAGTTCTTCCCACACACGTCCATTAAAAGAGAAGTTTTGCATTAGCCTTTACGCATTTCCTTGTGGTGGAAGCTCTCTGGTGCCTCAAGATTATGGCAAGGCTTAAGAGGTGCTTCCCCAGAACTCCTACATGGAAGGAAGTTAACAGCCTTGAAGCTGGCACAAAGCTCATTAGTATGAGTAAATGGTCATTAGCTGAACATGGATCATTCTTTAACCCCAGACTGAATTTTAAGGACACAAGATATGCATGCATCTCTGCAGGGAGGAAAGTTCTACCCCTGCCATTGAAAGCCAAAGCCTATCATAGTCTTTGATCCACAGTAATCCATAATCCAAAATCCCAAGTATTACTATGGTAGGTTGTAAACAAACATATTTCAACATGAAGTTCCTTAAACGCTCAGCCATCGGCAGCTTTGATGTGCAAAGGGCTACAGAAGGATGCCATGTAGAAATGCAGAGATGCTATTAAGATAGAGCTGGAGATGCCTCCGTATCTTAATGCTTCCAGCAGCACTACTGCAGAAGAAAGCTCCACAAGGTGCTCCACCGTGCTTCCACTTCAACCTGCTGCTGCAAAACCCATGCTGATGCTGTCTTGCACAGACAGGTACGGGTGCAAAGAGCAGCCTAGCCCAATACCTATCACACACTTGTCTACCAGACAAAAAATTCTTGCACTTCTGCTAGCATTTGTCCTGACACCAGAACCTCTGGCTTGTCAAAAACTTCAATAAAACTGAACAAATTAAACACAATGCTGTGCTGTTTATTAGGCTTAGTGTGTAAAATCTCTTAAGTGAGAAATTCCATTATTTTTTTCCCAAGTTGAATCAGGACTCTAAATTTTTAGGTTTGGAGGTATAGGCTGGTGAAATGTCATGCAAAGGATTTGGAACAAAAAGATTTGGTGAGAAAAAAAAAATTAGTAAATTATTGAGTCTTCCTTTCCAGAGACAAAAATAAATATATCAGAGGCAACATGAAATAACTGAGAATAAAAAAAATGTTCTGAAGATAAAACAGGCAAAATATTTTTTCTCAAGGCCAAAGTTCATCAGTTTTCACTTTGATTTATTTATGCAGCACCACTTTGGGGTAGATAAAATTACAGAGCAACAGTCTTCTGAAATTTGACAAATTTCTCATTTCAACAGATGGGTTGTAAAAGCAGCAGCTCCGAACTTGGATAAAGGATGATTTGGTCTTGAATTATTCCATCTAACTGCTAGTTACAGCTAAATGAGCTAGATATAAACTTAGATCATTATCCATCTATTATAAATCATTCTGTTCATGATGTTGCTTGTTCAGAAAAACTACATATATCTCTCCTTGTAAACTTTCCCTTGCTATTCTGATTCTTTGAAGAAATTATGCTGAACATGAGGTAGAGGAATTAGTATTGGCTGACCAGAAAAATGGATGCCTTCCCCTCTGGACATTTCAGCCATCACATTGAGTTATGTTGCTTAAATCTAATCATAGCATGCTACCTTATACCATGCTGTTACACCTGATGTAATAAATCACTAAATCCTGTTAGAATCAATCTACGCTCAGCTGCAGTACCGCTATCATACCGCACTGGTTTGTGTCCTGTTTAAGATATCCAGCACTGAACACACACTGCAGCAGAGTGCTCCATTTCATGAGTCTCAGAATTACATTTAAGGGCATGGACTCAGGCGATCAAGACTTCACTTTCTTTGTATTTTTAGGATGAAGAATTCCTGGGACTAAGGTCTTTAACTACTCCAGGAAAAGTAGGTAGTACTTAGGTGGAGCGTGTAACTTTGGAACCCTCATTGGCTCTCATATTTATTAAATCTATAGTGGGTTTGACCTAAAGCTAAACTTAACTGAAGATTACATTCACATCCATTCATGTAACCAAATACAAACTCCCCCGACTTGGAAAATTATATTCTTCTGCTGCATGAACCAGTTCATGACCACAAGGAGACAAACACATGAAAAAAGCTTCCCATACACTGTGTCATTAATCAGTATCTCTAGCTTCTTCATCCAGATCAATATAAGGTTGCTGTAACCACATGAAACATGCTTGTGCTTATGTAACACTTCATAGGCTACCATTTCCCAGTTTGATTTTCCAGAATGCTTCCGTTGGGAATAAGATGTCATACTTATTTGTGTATGTGAAAATGTTATTCAAGTCTAGAAATCTCCAAGCACTAGAATGACCTAGAAAAAATTGTTACTTCACAACAAGCCTAACAAATAATCACACATAACTCTGGACAGAAGCATTAAAAAAAAAAACAAAACAAAAAAAACACAAACCAACACTCCACAAACAAAAAACAAACCAAACAAGACAACAACTCTACTAGTCTATGACCACAGCTTCCATGAACAAACCTCCAAAACCAGACAAGGTAATAAACCATCATAGCTGGCGTTGGGGATTGCTAATAAGAAAAATTACTCAAATCCTAATCTGCAACAATACCTCATTAATTAGAACATCCATTTGCAAAGCACAATTTGCAGGAAATACTGTGCAGTTATGTACAGTAATTTACACAAAGACTGCCTGTCGTAATCCATTTCTTTGGCTCAATTTTTTTTCTCTGCTCTGTCTTATTCACCCATTAACTTCTAATAATTTCAAAGCATGAATTTACTGTAGCTTTCAAACACTATTTGCACACCTTGAGGTACACAGACACTGCAAACTGTATGGTCAAGACAAATTGACTTTATCATATGTCAAAGCAAGGGAATAAAACCTAGTCCCATTTTTCCTGAAGCCTGTTATTGAGAATCTTTCCCTGAAAAATAAACAAACAAAAAACAGCAGGCCAGGCATGTAAGGGAGGTAAGACAATTCAAACCATCAAACATCAATAGCATCTACAGGAGTCTCCTTCCTAGAGCTAACTTGGTCAGCACTCTCACCTTTTATTTTCTTAATTCCCATAAGGGCAAGAAACATGCCCACCAAATGAGCACACTCATGTCTCTGGAGAGCCACGAACTCCGTTCCTGGTCAGGCACGTGTGTCTGCAAGCTAGAACTATCAGCCAAACGTGCATGACATACACTTCAATCCTCCAGTGCTTGTCCCACCCAAAGAGGATGGGTGTGACCAACAACCACACCCAGGGACCCTGAATATTTAGCTCTAGCTGTAAAGAAACACAGCTTCCACCTCTGGCAACTGCCACTGGTGAGCAACATAATACCTCAAGTTAGAATATTTCTGGCTACATGAATTGGCAGAATTGGGAACTGACTTCACGCACTTGAAGTGAATAAATTTTCAATGAATACATAGTTTTCAGAAGTTTTTTGACACAGGTCTAATAGCAAAATATAATTTTAAAGCACAAGTAAGACTATCAATAACGGCCTGTGCTTCACGGGAAGGGTACCCTTGTGGTTTGCACAATGCTTTGCTCTATTGCCTCCTTTAGCCTTTTCAAGAGTTACTTAGCTGCAGATGGGTACAGAATTTTGGTTTACTACTCTGCCATTTGGGAACTGACCATCTTGCTAGCCACAAGTGTCAGAATATGAATTTGTATGGTGACTACTCTTCCCGTTGGGTTGTTTCAACCAAACCCCTCTCCCCCCTCCCCAAACACTGACAGAGAAGCATTTACCTCCTAGCTGCCCACTTCTAGGGCTCCATGGAAGAGCTATCCTTTCCTGTTAGGCCACGGGTCAGTAGGCTTAAAACAGAAAATGAAGGTCTTCAACAGTCACAGACTGAGCCACAACATAGGCAGTCCTGTGGAAACAAACCTCAAAGGGGGATAATGAGTGTAGAACTGCAAAATTTAATTTGAGGAAAGCATGACTTCATGAGACAAGTTGAAATTAGAGTCTTTTTTGTACATATTATGGAGTGGGATGGAGAAGAGAGTGGTTGTCTAAAACAAGGTATTTGTTCAGCTTTGGATAATCTATCCTCAAACAGCACTTTCCAAGTCCTAATTCTTGAGCAAGCAAATGCACTTTCCACCCGACTACATTCATAGGAATTGCTTGACCACAGCTAACGAGTTACCAACAGAAGTATTAGGAACAGAAAACTTTTTTTAAAAGTTATCAACAAGACCATTGAAAAGAAAACCTACTTCTGTCCTTTACTGAACAAGCTCAACTGTTGTAATTACCTTTCCAAATTTGAACAGGAATGATTCAAACTGTAGCAACTAAGTACACCTTTAGATAGGCAACACTGCAAGGAGGTACTTTCCTTCCTTGCCTACACATGCCACTTTTCCAACTCATAGTGTTATCATCAGTGTAATGTCACTGACATCTGTAATTCCCATTTTAATCACACAGGACCCCAAAACTGTATTAAATGTGGCACTAGAGAGAGCTGAGTGTATTCCCAACTAAACCTGAAGATTGACAAAGATGTATGTACTCCTTATTACAAAAAAACATTACTCATCTAAATCTGTCGTGGAGTGATTCATGAGCAATTCATTTGTAAGCTATGCAAAAAACTGTCTCTGTTCAGTGTTCCTTTCTAAATTTAGATTCCACAGCAGTTCACTTTAAAAGAAATATTAAATCAGTGATGGGATGTAGAACGTTATTCTTTTAGATAAAAATAAGAGGTTGTCTAGGGATTCTATTTAGCTCAATAAGCTGTGAATGAGTATAACCAGGTTTAAATACTAAGAATAGTTTTGAGTTCCTGTTCCATTAATTAAGAAATACCTTTAGTTGTAGCTGAAGAGTCCTGTTGACTGTACCTAATAAACCTAGGCTAGTTTCGATGACAATTGAGGCTAGATAAACAAATTAGATTTTTTTGCAAGCCTTGGAAACAGTAAAGATTTAGCTTCACAGTCTTGCCTCCAGCCATGCTTTACATAACTGCATTTTATAAAATGTCATCAGCTCTTTCAGTGCCTGAGGACCTACCATAAGGGAATGCCATAGTTCTATATATGTCACACATATTCTGACTACATACCAAAATAATAGGAGCATCATTAACTTGATTGACTGCATATGGATCAAGAACAGTTGAACTGTTCTTTCCACAACTTGACCCTAACAAAAAAGTTTAGAGAAGAACTTTAATTAGATTCAATTTTCTAAGTGGGCCTCAGTTTTGCCTTTGGATGCGTGTTGCAGATTTAGCATAAATTCACATTCGTAACTGAACGTCAAAGTATTGTCTTGTTCCTTAAAATCAGCATACGGACAAACAGTTTATTTCTTTCCGCATACATGGACCCTAATTAAACATTCCTATTGAACAAGGAAATTGTTCAAGTTCAGCCCACTTTGTTGGCAATAGGAATCGTAAGTTATACATTACTTTCTAGGCACCTGTATTCTCCAAAATCGTAAAATTCCTAAGGATGAACTGGATACCAGCAGGGTTTATTGGACAGATGATCAGAAATTATGGGCTGATGATCAGAAATTCCCTGATGACACTAGATCCCTCAGAGCAGCTCTAGCATGAGACTGCAGACACTCAGCATAAAATTGTTTCTGTCCTAAGATTCTAGGTTTCCAGTTGGAGAACAGGAGCTTCAGCAGTCTTGGAAGACTGAGGTCAAAATAGAGGAGTCTCAGTACTTTCCCCTTTTTTACTTCTAGTTTGGATGACCTTGCTGGGTACAAGATATAGCACATTCCAAAACATCTGACTTAGTCTCTCTAAAATAGATATTTTTCTGCTAGAAGAGGCATTACTTAACAATTTTGGAAGCCGATTTTATTATCATATTCTTAAGTACTTTGTGCAAATTTATACGCAAGTGCAAATTGGAGAAAAGTTTTAACTATAAATTAGCATTTTGGGAAAAATATGTAATGATTAATAATCGCACTCCGATAACACTGTGAAGAAGGTCATATAGGTAAATAGGGATATTACGATTCCATATTGCCAGCAGGGTGCAGAAGAAAAAGAGAATGCAGGAAAATTAGATCTGAGAAAGAAGCCAGAAAAGCATATTTACATGGCCTTTCATCTCTGGCAGAAAATGTGATGATCTGGGAATTCACCTTAGTCATCTTATCATTAGCTCACAGCCTGCCTAAAATGCACAGCAGACTGTGGAAAAGAGAGAGAAATTCAGCAAGTAGCATCTGTTTCTTTTATTTTGTATTAGGCATTTTCCATCAATAAGCCAAATGAATCTCAAAGCCAATGCAAATCATATCAGCTCCATGTTTTTTCTATTGGAAAGAGAGCTTGTACCAGGTCAGATATCTCAACCAATTGAGAATAAAATGAGAACTATGTCAGGGAATAAAAAAATAACTGCTCTGATCCTGAATAATCCTCTCCAAATGCAGTTCATGAAGCACAGTGAATAAAGCACATGTTGCAATCTTCTATCCAAAATGCTTCCCAAGACAAGGTTCCTCATGAATCCAACAGATATGTGTGCGCAAAGAACTGTTTATTCTCACTCTAATTTTTTTATTTTGTTTTTCATTAAATAGCAATGGGCACCCTGGTATGCTAGGTGACCCAGAGTGTTGCTTTCTTTAAAGATTTTATTTGTGCAACTACATAGTTCACAAAAATAGCATGTCCAAAATGCTCAGCTTTTACATATTTTCTCTGCATGCTGCTAATACCACTCCAGAGTCAGAAGTAGCAGTCATTGTCTTTCACCTCACAGGGAACACGTCACAGGGTCCTTTCCTGTTTCATGCCTCTAACTCATTCAAAAATTGTGCCTGACAAAGACCCCAAATAATTTATTTCATACTCAGCATTACCCCTACCAGCACAAAAGACCACACAAGACACTGGAAAACCACATACTGGTAATACAGGAGTCAAATATTATAAGCTATTCTTAAGATCAGAAAGAGGAACACCTGGTAAGCAAGTATGCTGCTATTGTGCATTTCCCCAGGGCTGAAAGATGGACCATGGAGGACACATGGTGAGAATAATTCTTGTGGAAACTGCATGGTATTACAGGGCAAAGAGATCTGCACAGAAGTCAAATGGCCTTCAGTTAGTCAGCTCAGCCAGCCACTCCTGCTAATATCATTTGGTTTCAAAACTCTATTAAAAAATTCTCAAAAAGATTTTAAAAAAGGAAGCAGGGAGGGGAGGGAATAAAAAGCCCAGTTCATGGCATACATAAACTGCCAGAGACCCATGTCTTTAAGCTACAACAAATATGAAAAAAAATAACCTAAGAGAGCCTAAATGAACTAAAATTAGTACTGTGCCAAAGGTGAATATGTCCCTTGCCAAAGGCAAAGAAAGAGTTGATGAATGGTACAACTACAGTAGCCAAAATATAAATCTCTATTCCCCCCTCTAAATCTTTTTAACAAATAGATTAGTCATGTCATCAAAAGCAGAGATACCTGTGCTTCCATATTGGCTTCTCTACAAGGACAAGAGCAGATGATGTTAGACAGGACTGGGCAGGATTCACAATGTCACATTGTGTACAGTCATCAGGAAACTGAAGTGGTACTGCTCTGTCTGCAGCCACTGCTTTTGGTGCTATCAAATCCTCAGGATTCACTACTGCCTACTGCCCTTTGCAATGGATCCTGAGCAATCTTTACCCCTAAATCATGCTGCCATTTCTCTTTTAGTCTTTTCATTTACTCTCTTTTGCTGGCTTGAGTATCACAAGACAGGAGCAAAGCTTCTTCCCATTGATCTTCTTTCCAGACACTATGAACCAAACACAGGAACTAAACAATTGCTACTTGAAACAACAGGCAGCTGCTTTCAGTTCCAGCCTCTCCTGCTAACAACACACTCCTCAAAAAAAAATTCACCTGCCTTTAAAGAGCAGCCTTTTTTCACGTACAAGAGGCAAATGTAAGCTTATAGCACTGGATTTCAGTTCTTGATGCCAGTGGGTCTGCAATCAAGCTTGGCAGAAATGACAGCCTGAAGGCTTGATCTTGAATTACCAGAAAGCTGATAGCAAAACTTCCATTAATTGAAGGAACACAGTCCTCTAGCTGACTTGCTTAATCCATCCATCAATACCCACCTTGCTCCCTGCTTCCTATGTTTGTAGGAGGAACTTTGCAGACTGGCCACTCTCTCTCTTTCAATATCATAGTGAATTGTGCAGTATAGCCTGTATTTTCCAACAGTAGTTTCACTTAATCTGAAATTTATTCCTCAAGACAACATTATCCAAAGGAAAGCTTATTATCTTAATTGAAAATGATAAAAGAGGGTATAGGTGTGTTTCTAACATCTCCTATATCCCCCAAAAGAGAAAATGTTATATCCAGATTAAGTGGGTTATAGCTTCCGGTCTCTGTTTATCTAATGTACTACTGGAGATAATTCCCCGTTCTCTGAACTGTTGTGCAGGAGAATAAATTCAGTTTTCAAAATTCACTCTGATTACTAAAGCCATTCAAACTGTCCAAGATATCAATGCTACTATTACATTTCCCCTCCATGTCCCTCCCTCTCTTTTCCTTCAACAATCAAAAGAGATGTTTCTCTATTGACATTAAATTAATTTGTTTGCTGCTCAGAAGCCAAATTAAATGTGTTCTTTTATACCCAGCACTCACAGAATAGGGAGAAATAAGAATAAATGAGAGCCATTAATTAAATCTCACAGGAAACCACATTGTTGCAAATGGAAAACCTACTTTTCCCGTAACTACCATTTTATGCTAAATGCATCATAATTGCTATTCAAGACTAGATTAAGAGCTTGTTTTTCCAGCATGCACTTTCTTTTCATTTGTGATCAGACTGCAGACTGTTGTCCCAAATCTGGGTTCTTCACCCGGTGAGCAATGAGCTGATCAACACATTAAGTCGAGATATTTGGCTTTTATTTCTAGTCCGCAGAGTAGGGTGCTGGGCATCTAACACCAGGCAGCACATCTTTCAAGAAACATACAGGTTATTTTGTACAGAATGAGAACAAAGAAAAATCATGTTACAGTAGCTGATTGTTCACTTGTATGAAAGCTCATTTGCCCATGTCCTAATTTCTGTCTAGATAGTGATACTAAGGTGGTCCTATATTTACATGTAAAATCTCATCCTAGGAGTGTGATTTTTAATATTAAAATGACCTAAGGTAACTAGAGCTTATACCTTCACCCTATCATCTACCCCTAAGTTACCATTTAACTTTACATCCTGTTGCAGTTCCTGCTTGAATAATGGCTAGTCTCAAGATAGGTACTTACCAATTTCTACTTCTAAGGGCTTTCTGCTTCCTCACTCCCATTGCTATGGTTTCTGCACAGAGCACTTCCTTGCTACAAGTCCTTCAAGTTTAAACATGGTTTTAATTTACCTAAGCGCAACCCTTCCCATTTCTAAGAAGTTACAAAGGTGAATTTTGTTGAAATACCAGAAGTGGCAGTTTTGTTTTGTCTTCATTTAGATATCTGTCCTTGTGTGCTTTCCCTCCCCCTGAGTCAGAGAGAACATCCTAAACATCTTAAAAATCATACTTGTGTGAAAGTGTTGAGGTTTTTTTAATTGAAGTGATAAATCCATAAAATATTGCAAGCTCATCTTCCTTCGTTTTGTTACATTACACATATATTAAAGCCTTTCTAAGCTTGCAACACTTTTATGACATACAAAACCCATCACAAGATATCCTTGAAAGCACCAGGAATCCCAAATTCTGAAACCACAGCCTGTGTTTAGAGTTAGACATTTCTCAGCGTCCTCTGGAGTGGTAGAAGCACTCCAGCTCCCTGTGCCAGTTCACATTTTAAAATCAAACCTCCATTAAAACCTGGCATCACTGTGACCCCTCCATTCATCAGAACTACAGCTCTCTGCAACCTGCGCATCCTTGCTCCGCATCACATGGGGATTGCAAACAGACAGCAGTTAAAGACAATCTTTCCCCCACAAGGATGCTCAGCTTTTTTAATACTCTTAATCCCTGAAAGGCTCAAGTCAAACTCAAATCAAATAAGAAAGGGCCTTTATTAAAGGGAAGATCCAAGATGTCCCTTCTCAAATTTGAGTACAGGAAACCAGCAGAGGGAATGCAATCCTCACACGCTTGTAATCACAGAGAAGGCCTGGCAGTGCCTGTGAATGTCCCAACAGCTGCACAGAAGTTATTTCTAAAGCGTGCTTCCCATCTGAGCAGTTAGTTAAACAGTGTGATCCTATCTTCCAAAGCAAATAAGTTTCCAAGCCAGGTTCTGAGAAATGACAGCCCAAATGTGACGCAAGAAAATCTTCCACTGAATGCACAACAGAAAGAGACCTCCTAGTTTTACAGTGACAATAACTGACAGGTATAAAACTGTGTAGCCTCTGGAAAAAAATACCCAGAAATACATGACTAGCAAAGCAAAGATACTAAGTATGTATGTATGCCCCCAGCTATATCCATTTAAAGACGGAGCTCTCTTTCTGTACACCTGCACACAAATAAAGAAAATCCTATCGTGTCTTCTAATATTCTGTATGTGTGTGCACACAGGTACAAGTGCTATACCCNCCTCTTGTCCTGCAGCTGATGTGCTGAAGTCACTACTCTTGGTTTTAGAGACAACTATTATTTACATAGTCTTTTCAAAGCACAGTTATTCTATTCAGAATACCTTTATTTTGCTCACATACAGAAGCCACTCCACCTCTTATCCCAGATACCCCTCCCCTCTTTTCTACTTCTATTTTGCGAGGTGATGAGAATCAGAATAGTGTGCTGTATTCCACATGGGAATGTACATATGTGTGAATGATTCACAGAGAGACGGAACATGACTTTGTATTGTTCAACTTTACATAATAATTCCTAAGACCGTATTTAGGTTTTGACTACCAAGAAGCTCATGACCAACATTTTCAGAGAATTACCAATCTTTCAAGATCTTTCTCCCTGTGTGTGTGCCTCATCATTATGTGGGCATTGATGCATTGTTATTTTTCTACCATGTATTAAGTCTGCATTTAGGCCAAGGTTTTATAAGCCAATAACTCAGTATTGTGAGATCTTCATTATAAGTAGAAAACTTGTCATTCAATTAATGACAAAGGGCCATCCCTTTTTACAATTATTCTGGAATAAGGAAGGGGTTGATCACAGCATACAAGAACAAATAACCTCCCATCTTCTCTACACATCCATATGGTAACCTCTGGCAAAGCAACGTTTTACATGACAATATCCATTCTGTCAATACTTAACGGGCCAAAAAGGAAATAATTTCAGCCAATCACAGCTTGAAAAACTACAACACTATATTCCCTAAGCACTCTTTTAACCAAACGATATCAATAATCTTTACTGAACATTTCCAAGCCTTTAAGTGCTGTACAATTTAGCAGAAGTCAGTGACTTTTAAATAGGTTGATTTAATTGTTTTTAATAACACATGAAAAGATGGAATATAGTTCCACCAAATAATTATGTAGGATGGCTTTAAAAAGAAAGAAAATGTGCAGAAAGAAGACTGTCAATTGAAAATCAAAGTAATTCCTAATAACTTACTGATTTCAGTGTAAGTTCTAGCAAATCCTGGTGGGTTTATCCCTTGTAGTGTGATTCCAAGGGACTCTCCAACATAAGATGGTAACTTTTTTACACTAACTCTTTTCATAATGACTCACTAAAAACGACATTTATCAGACAGTAATCTATACATTCTCAAACATCACCAAAAGAACACAGAAAATGACACTGCAGTGCATTTGAAGCTTCTCAGTGAAACTGCCTTTTAAGCAGTAGTTTTATTTTTGGTTTTCTTATACAACAGGATTGATATAGCACACTGCAGTGCAGCTCTTGAGACAGCAGCCATTTCCTGGATTGTGCCTACTGCCATAAGAGTAAAGACGGGCTTTTCAAGAGTTCAGCTCCGACCTAACCCCAAAGCAGATTCGCTGTCAGTTTGAACAGAAGTAGCATTATTTTACTACCAGTTTGAATGAGAATAGCATTAGGCCAAGGGTATGTCAGGCAAAATTAAGAAATGTGAGCTAGATGCATCCGAGCACAGGAGTACTGAAAACAGTGTGGATGCAGAGCCATAAAGTCTAATTAAAAGTCTTAAGTACTTAAAGTCTGACTTACTTTACTAGAATTATTTCATTCTCTTAAAAATTTCTGCATTTCTTTTATTCTTATTGCATTCAATTATAGTTTAAATATTTTTTCCAAGACAAGAAAACTGCCACTTGCATGTTGGAAATGTTGAAATGAGATGCTCTCAGCAGTTGAAATCTGTTTCTTAAAGATTTTCCACAGAAAAAAAAAATTTAAAAATGGATCAAATCAGCCCTTTCCTACACAATTCCTGTTTTGACAAATTGGCATTTCTAGATGAAGTATGTTCTTCCAAAACATCCTGTTCGGTTCTATTTTAATACATAAAAAATGTGAGCAGTGAAACTATGTGATGAAGTATATTTTATCTAGGGCTCAAATCATGAAATATTGAACATGGCTACAGGAACCTTATTCAGTAACAGTTTCAACAAAACAAACCAGACCAAATTCATTTTTGAAGTTGTGACAAGAGATTACTCAGAGAAAGCACCTATGTTGCAAACAAAATAATTTTCATGTCATTACTTTTCTCACAGAGGTGTTCAGAATACCAACTGCTAATTCAAGTAAAAGGGGAATAAAACAGTGATTTTCAACTTGATAGCGTGAAACTCGCTGCTGCCCAAATACAGCCAATTTAGGATGGTGCTACTTACACACAGCTGGAACAACAGAACCAATTACTTTTGCTTTTACAGCTAATTTAGATCTTATTACACATTGCACAAAATAATATTCACAATTAGAATAAGACTGGTTATTGTACCTTAATTTTTTGGATGCAACTTCTTTCTCCAACATCCAGTACTGGAAACTGCCCTGAACCAATCATCCACGAGGCTTCACTAGACTAATCAATGAACACTGAATAGGCTGAAATTTTAATTCTCAAGCATTCCTAATTTTTTTTTTAGAAATGCATAATAGACAACATAATCAGATCTTCATAATTTGCTGCCCTTCATTTAGTTTAATAATCATGTTATGAATTAATTTGTTTTACAAATTTACTTAATTTTTAGGCTTATGGTCAAATAATAGAATTAAAAATTGTAGCAGGCCTCTATACACTGACAAAAGGGTCTAAATACAAGAACAAACAGTTTAAAATGTAAAATGAAATAATTAAGTTAATTTCTTAATAATGTAGGTGACCTATTATGTGACTGAAACAATGGGAGATAGATAAAAATAATGGCAAAAAACATAAATCAAGTAAGATTCTCAACCATATCTCGGATAATAGACAATAAGCAGCCTTCAACACAGTCATTAC
Organism: Syrrhaptes paradoxus; assembly: GCA_013400615.1. NCBI lineage: Eukaryota > Metazoa > Chordata > Aves > Pterocliformes > Pteroclidae > Syrrhaptes > Syrrhaptes paradoxus. Next base: position 258,001 of record VZTO01021303.1, read on the forward strand.
AGCAATCAATTTTAAAGAAAATCCTGGTAAGATCTAAGCTGTAGCAGCACCTGATTAGAGACAAGTTTGCAGCAGTTTGAAACCGGCAATAAAAATTTTCTTAAGATTTTTGAAGACTGAAAGAAAAACAAACAACAGGAAAAACTCAGGCTCCATACTGTACCCATAGTAGTATGACAACAGGCTAAAATCAAGGAATAAATACCCAAATACAGAAGACAAAACCCTCTTAAATTAATATTGCATAACAAGCTCCAGCAGACTTGCTCATCTTCTGTGTGCAAATTGCTAGACTTCAGCCCAGCTGTTAGATACCAAATCAATGAACCTTCAAAACCAATCTGTGTGTCCAACTGAAGCCAAACAAGGAAATGCATCTCCTGACTCTAGAAGATTGCCCAGAATGAAGGAAAATTGTGAAGAGCCAACAACATAAAGACAATAGATGGGAACTCTGAGCATAGAAATAGTTGCGGAAAAAAATCATAGAACATTGTTGCAATAAAACCAGATAAATCACTTCTTGGTTGCTTCTAGACAGCTTCTCGGTGGTTGCTGAACAGAGCCCACAACTGATCTGCCCTGATCTCTCTCAGATTACTCTTTCCCCATTTTTTTTCCAGAGTTTAGAAGACAGGAAGACATCTCAGGAATATAGGGAAGAGCTTAGTCATGTCTGAAAAGTACCATTGATTTGCAATTGCAAGCAATTGATTAACAATTTCTTGCAAAGGTCACTGCAATAAGCTGAGATAAGATGCAATTATACCTTGCATTGGGCCCCTGTTTCAAGGATGAACTCATGGGGGGTGTCAGATACAAGCAGATAATTAGCTTTTGGAAAATTCAGGTAATCAAGTCTGCTTGTGACAATGACAAAGATAAGATGACAGGAATGTTACTCTGCTCCCTACCCCTCCTCACAAATCTTTTTCCTCCAGATTTGGGAGCTGTAATGTCCTTGCCCTGAGTAACAAACTGATGTGGGTTTCTTTGATGCATTAGCAAATATCCCCTGTAAGTGCACGTATTCTCTATGTACCTGTGTACAAGGGTATTTTTCTAGCACATGCAAAGCAGGACCTGAGAACATAACGTAGCCAGAACAGACAACGTACTACACAGAGCATCAGGAAGCAGTCTGCATTGCCAAGTAACCTGATGCAAAATATGTATACAAACCTGTACATGACACTTATGTTCATATTTGCTGTTCTTTGCTACTGAATATAGCACATGATTGAATTTTTCATCTTAATTCCTCAAGCAGTGTTGTTTGTGTAACCGGTCAGAGAAGTTGCATGGCATCATTTCAGTCCACTTATTGCAGTCCTCAACTTTTTTTTTCCCCTGCTGAATACGTGATAGGGATTGACCGTGGTAGTAAAATTATTAATATTTATGAGGTCTGCCTAAGAAGTTATCTTTCCTAAAGGAAGATTCTCTTTGCCTAAAAGCTAACAGGCTGTGATTGTTTGCAACTCCTCACTTCTGACCTCAGATAACGCTGAGTGTGCCATTCTAGGCTCCACCAAGAGCCACCTCTCCATATTATTGTGTTATTTCCTGATTGACTCCTTAGAATTGTGGCAGTTAGCAAGCTACTCAAGGAGTCCACCCCACCCGAGATGGACAACTGGCTTTGTTAACATTGAAATTATTGTTTTTCCTCACCTCTTTCTTGTTTCTCTGTCAGTCTGCAATTACTTGGCACAGAGCAGGGCAGCAGCGGAGAGGTGTATCTGACTGTTCTCTCACCATGTTCACAGTTAATAAAGCTTCTGTCTGACCTGTCCTAAATTGTACTTGCTTTATTACACAGCTGGAGTCCCTAGATTCTCTGACAAGATGTAATCACTGTTTAGGAATGGTAATGCATGCAATGTTGAAATTCATACATAAATTATTTATACCACAACTGATTGGGAAATTCACCAGATAAACTACTCACGATTATTATTCTGTTGGCTCTAATTTTTTTGTGAATTATGTACCTCTGAGAACAGATTGCTTGTACTTGGGAAAGAGATCGCTGAACCAGGATAATCTTTACTTGACACGTCAAGATATTGCAAGAGGTTTACTGCAAATCTTGTATGATATAGGAGTGTATAGCTAACTGAGGACCTGGGTTTAATATTAGCATTAATAAATATCTTGTAAAGTGCTTACAGGCCAGGATGAATAAATGCATACTGCAGTCTATGAGAAAGTCATAAGTGGAAAACAGCCTACAAAATATAACAATGAAAACAATTATATTGATGAGTGGAAATACCTGACTGTATGTGCAATTTACTGATCTTATTAGTTGCCGTATACCTGTAAAATAAGCTTGACCTTGTTTTAGCCCTTACATTATAGCAGCTTGTGTTCAATCAATCAACCTTTTCATATGAATAATTTAGTTCCAGTAATAGCACATTACTCTGAAAAACGCAACTGCAGGGATGTCTCTCTGTACTTAAGTATCACAATAACATTACAAAATCAAGCTTATTTCACCTGCTAATGTTTTCAGAATTAACAAAACACAATAATATCTCTCAATTTGGAATTTTTTTTCAAAAATATTTTCATAGCAAAGGCAAACATATCTAAGCTTCAAAAAATATTTTTAAAGACTTACACATGTAAATATTTCTGGCGCAGGGGTGAGAAGAAAAGCTGGTTGAGTCCACAATATTCTACGTTACTGGACAGCTAGAAAACAATAAAATACAATGCCAATTTTTTTTTGGATCAACCTGATTTGAAGAACACTTGACCCAGAAGAAAACACTAAGTTGCTTCCCATGAATTTCCTTCAACATTTAGTTAATGAAGGAGACCAAAATACATAAAAACTAAGAATCAAAATACTTAGGACAGCTTTATCATTAAATTGAAATATCAATACAACAAGGGATATAACCTTTCTCTTAAGATTCTCTAAACAGCGAAACATTTCAGTTTGCTTATTCTTCCCCCCCACCCTTTAATGAATATTGCCAAAGATCAGCAAAACAGTGTGACACTTCTGTGGCCACTGCGTGAATTTCTTCCTCATTTATCCACTTGGTCTTCCTTTCAAAGGAACTGCCTAATCAATTGCTTCGGAACCATGTGTTGTCATTCAGGAAACTACTCAGGCCTAACTTCAGCCATTCTGTATTAAAATGTTCAAATGTGCTCAGCGTGAAAGGAGCGTCCTGCCCGTTACAGCCTCGGTCTAGTAGTATCAAAGAATATATAGCACCACACTGAACAGGAACAGAGATATTTATCTATCTGCCATACTGCAGCCACAGAAATATCAACACAGTTTCATGTTAGCACGGGATAGTTAGTACCCTTAAAGCAAAGATTAGAGTCAGACTGCAACAGGAGACAGCAAGGTGGACAATGAATATGAATAAATGCTTCACATTAAGACAAAAAAGGGAATGTAACAAACGGTACGATAGTAAATAAAAAAACCTGCAGTGCTTCATCTAGCCTCTGCAATGAACAGTGGACACTCTAGATGAACTGTTGTATCTAATCGGCCCAGCCTGCAGATTGCTGGGAAAAAGTAAGACATCTAAGTAAAACAAAGCATTCATACACAGGCTTATTTTTCCAGAACAAGTGCCCAGTGTTCTTAATGTGTTTCTAATGCTGTTTCTCTCTTATGTTTACCAATTACCTGCCACAAAACCTGAAGGATTCCTTTTACCTGTGTCTCAGAAACACAAGTACTGAATTGTTCGGGAACTGGGCTAACGAACCCACCAGGCCTCTCCCCCAGCCCTGCCCCACAGGCTCTCTGTCAGCTCCACATATATTCAAGCTGCTCCTTCGCATCTCCTCGTCCTCCCCACCTGCCCGCCTGTTTTCGTGTGGCAGCACTCCCATCGCAGGAGCTAGCCAGCCAGGTCTCGGTTACCCCAACAATGCTTCATGCATTTGTGCAACTACACATGAGATGGGCCTCTTTCTGCCCTGTTTTACCATTCCTGAGGTTTCCCCTGCTCCCATCACCCTGCACCACTCATTTTCAGTCCTGCCCACCCCTGCCTCACTTAACTGTGGCCTGTAACCTCCCTCCCACCGCTCCTGGTTCCCAGCTCTCCTCAGCAGGCTGGCAGCCAGCTGGCAAAGGTGCTCTTGCTGCCCTTTTCCAGGTGGATGCCGTCAGGAGGAGAGCCCACCTGGGCCCCCACCCTGGCCCTGCCATGGACACCCAGGGGAATAAAGACCAAGCAGAATGGCCTCCGAGTGGGACAAGCCCCTGCAGCCTCTCCACAGCACCCTGTGCTGTGCAGCAGTGGGGGCTCAGGCACTGCCTCCCCTGTGTCTCCATGGAGGTCCTGTCAGCCTCTCTCAGCTCCCAGGCTCCTCACCCACAGGACAGAGCACTGCCCCGGCCCAGGGCCTGCCCCAGTCCCTGCGGCCCAGCCAGCCTCAGCCCCTCAGCACCCACGGGCCGAGGCCTCCGATGTGCCGGGGAGCTGCCCCAGGAGGTGCTGGACAATTCCCAATGAGACGTGAGGAAAGGTCCTTCTTGTTCCCACTAGATGTGGAGAAGCCATTGACTTAAGCAGGAGCTAGGGCATTGAACACCTGTGAGATCAGCCTCTTTCACTGCAAAACCCTTCACAAGAGCTCGCGACATTCTCCAGCTTCTGACGTGCTGAGGCAGTTTCAGCAAGCTGGCGTGCACTGCTCAGCTGCACTTAGGAGCCATCTCCGACGCGGGACTGCCCGGACAGATCTTTATCACCAGCTGCAGAAGCCAACAATATATCGGTTCAGAGATTTTTATTGATACAAATCCTCCTCCGAGGTAATTTGTCTGGATCAAACTTTGCCATGTCAATTTGTAAACTTAATTAACTGTGGTTTCAATAAAAGCCAAGATTAGGAACATAATGATTAATTAGATCCTTTTAGGTAATGCAACGGTTGAATTAGCTAAATAAAAATAGTGGAAAAGCTGGCAAGATAAGGCTCCAGTGATGGATGTAGGTTTGTCCTACAAAAACAAATGCAAGAAGCATTATGCATTAGCACAATAGAAAGAACTGCAACATCAGTCATTGGAAGTTATGCACAACACCTCTTTCATATAAAGGATAACAATTGTAATGATATCTTACCCCAGAAAAAAGGGAAGCTTCAATTTTTAAATTCTGACATCTTATAGAGAAGTTATCTTCAATCTCAGATAATGAATCAGGGATAGTCCTACTAAACTATATTTCTGAGATGAGATATTACATAGATGAAGATAATTCACTATTTTTTTTTCTTATGTTTCTGTGGGAGTAGTAGGCCTTGAATTAACCAGTATCGCACATCAATACCAGTTACTAGTGCAACATTTTAAAGCTGTTTTGCAATTGAGTGCTTTTTCCTGAATCCTGGATTATTTTTTTATATACAAACACACTAAATAGTAATTCCAAACATTCTGGAAACTGACAAGAGCTCTGGTAATATTGCAAACACTGACAGTTAGGGCAGAAACCCTAGCAGCTCCTGCCTTTCAAGAGTTCAGCATTGCACCAGTGCAGATTTCTGTGAACTGATACCTCAGACACCAGCTTCTCCCCTCTTCCTTTTCAGTTAAAGCTCTTTCCTCTGTCTTTTGCAAATTTTACTTAAAAAAAACCAAAAAAACTACTGTCTGCTTGTAAGGCATTGTAAGAGCACAGGATATCATCATGTAGTTATTAGAAGAGTTGCTAGACAACAGTCAGAATTTCACAGGTGCCTTGTGACTCTGGTTTACAGAAGTCGGGAAGAAACTCCTAAAGCTTAAGTATTTTGGGAGGATTTAATCAAGCCATTGTATATCTTAGCATTTATAAACCAGACTGCATTGGCAAATTGGATGGAGAACATTTCTTTAGGTCTGTAACTAATTGGTAGTAACCAAATGGATTTAGCAGTGTTCCCAATAGTCTATTCTAGTTCGGCAAAGACCTTGCAGGCATCATTATTCATTTGTCCCTCTTTTCTCTTCCACCCTCTCTTTTCTGAGCTAAGACAGCTTGCTCTAAAAGCCTTTTTGATATGGGTACAATTAAATTAAGCAAAGTAAGACTTCAGCTTAACTTCAGTTTTCTCAATAGTAAGTATAATACAAATCAGAAGATAAAAATGCCTGATTGCTTTTTACAGGTGGGTAAAGTGAGTTTAATCTCCTGCATCGTTTCCCTATTTTCCACCACTCTTCTTAGGCTAAAAAGATTTAGATGATGGATATTTCTCATGAGGTTGATCCACAGTGTTACTTCCTTACTTTGTTAAAGGAAGTCACAGCACTTGTTTTTGTTCTCACTCAACAACAGCATCATGCAAGTTACAGCAGGATTAATTTGGTTCCAGATTCTGAGGCTACTCCTTGTCACAGGCATTTTTCTTTTTACTAGCCAGTACCGAAATTTACTGGTATTATTGTTGCAGCATAACTATGCCAAATAAGTTTAGTTGTGCATAATTGTTTCCCATACACATTAAATCTGCAATGGTTGTGATAACAGCTAATAAATTGTGAGGCTGACTTTCACAGGTAGATTCTAAGATTATTGTGGTCAAAAATGTGTGAAATGGATTGAAAAAAAACAAGAAAAATCACAGATCTTTAAATATTCAAAATTGCAGACTTTTTTTTTTGGGAGGGGGGGAGTAAAATTATATGCGCTACCTAATTTCTTTTATTCTCACTACAAAAACAGAACTGCAACTGAGGAGCTGACTAACTCGATCATTTGCAATGAGTCACAATTAAATGGAGGCTGCCAGACTCAATTAACGTATCAGTTTAAGTGCAGATATTGTTCTGTCAAACTGAAGGGAGAACTGTTTTTTTTCAAGTCCCATGAGTTTATTGCTTCTTTCTTGTGGAAAAAAAAGTACTTCATTTGAGCATTTCCAACTCCTTTTGCCACTGTCTAACAGTACAGAAACAAAAGTCTAAGAACTGCATTGTATTAGGACTCCATGCATTAAAAAGATACGTTGTCCCAAAATTAGCCTAATAAAACACTTGCACGTCTGTCCAAAATAAGTAATCTCAATGTATTTTTAAGTAATTGTCTGTTATGCTTTAAATCTGATTAGTGGGGCTTTTGTGTCAGTGTTCTGATGTGGTGGTTTGGAGTTTTTTTAAAGCAACTGTGGTAAACTAATTAAGCCTTACTTAAAGCATTAGACGAGCACTTACAGGTGAGCATCTGAGTGGACTTTATGATGTCTAATAAGCATTGAATTAAGAGTCAAATGAACTTTGTAGGCAACCATAAGGTTTTCCTCCTCCACCCAACCACATTTCAACAACACTTAACATCCTTCGCTAGCTGTGGTTCAAACTAGCCAGGCAAGGGACCACCGGGCAGACAGAACAAAAGCCCATAACCCTCCTTCCCTAGAGGAACAGAGCTACCAAATAACGGTGGGGAAGGGGGTCAAAAAGCAGACAATGATAACAGGAGTAAGAAGATGCCACAGCAACAGTTGTTTTGAGGCTTTCTTTCATTCAAAGGCACAGCACTGACTGTTTACCATTAACCAATTTCCAAACCAGTCTCGCCAGGCAGCAGCCCTGCTCTTTCCGAAACAGAGCAGTCTGCTCCTCCAAGAAGCTGAAACCCACCTGTTGTTTTCAGCTACAAAATACCCTACTTCCATTTTCATACATTACTTTAAAACCTACAAGCAGTTTGAGCATACTTATTCTCCTGAAATGTGGGGGGGAAAACTCCCTCACTTTCCTTGCCTCTTTTTTGTTAGAAACGTTTTACAAAAGCTCAAAATACCACAAAGAGAGGAGAAACTGCCAAGCAATCAAGTCCTCGCATACCTGAGAAGATAAACTTCCACTCACCCGATCAAGCATTTCTTTCCACGCTCGGTTTTGTGTCAAGAACAAGAGAAAAATGAAGGGAGCACTATCTTCTCTTCTAGGAAGGGGTGTGACAGGACTCTAAGGGAGCAACAGACTCAGCTGCTGCCAATATTTTCATTAATCAATTTAAAGTGCAGCTGAACTCCCGTTAAGGCAGCCACACACCTGTAATAAGAAAAGTTGCTAATTTATCCATTTAGCAACACGGTTTCAGTAACCTGGTACAATCCCTACTCCTGAAGTATAATGGCTAATCCTACAGAGTTCAGAATAAAGGTTTTTCCCCCCTCTTTTTTAAAATCTGGTTTTGGTTTTGTTTACTTTTAACGCGAGAAGGAATAAGTGCTGTAGCTGATGGCATTATTCTGTTTACCCCCTTTGGCAAAGAAGGCATTAGCATTTCAGTGCCGCTTACCCTGTCGCTTTTCATTCCCCTTCCTCCCAGCCATACAGACTCCCATTGCTTTCTGCTTGCCTCGTAAATAAGAATTGTGACTCTGTAAATAACTATTGTGTCTCCCAGCTAATGGTCAGGCTCCAGAGCTGACAGCCAATTAACCATCTTTTGGCTACTCTTGGAGCATGTGCCTTCTGCCAACATTTGAACCCAATCCATTAAAAACAGCTCTAGCCAAGCACAGATGTTTTCCTGATTGCTTTCTGCAGACACAAGAGGACAATGAACCTAGCTGCCTGCCTGGAAGTACATTTCCAAAATATAAACTGGCCTCTCTATGTGAACATGAATATCGTATGGGAACAGATGTGAATTGCGAAGGTGCAATGTATTTGTATTCATTATCCAAGGAAGATCTGGGGGAAAAAAACAAAACCCACAAATAAAAATATTTTTAAACACCTTTAAAATCATCCTACATTGCTAGTTTATAATTTATTAAACATTTCAGTACATATACCTCAAATATATTAGCCCTAGGGAAACCTCTTAATATCTATAATGTTCCTTATTTTTCGTTGAGAAACAGATAAACATTTCAGAACATTTTGATATTGCCCCGTCACAGTTGGGAAAAGATTTTTACATTAACTATTTACATTTTATGGCAATGTCTGCAGTGTTTTCTGCTTTACTACAACAATGGAATTAAAGGACAAAGGACAAATCTTTCCAGCAGAACTGAATTCCAGATCACATTTTAAGGCTCAAGTGTTATGCACTCATTAAAGGATAATAAAAATCTTTAATAACTCAATGGAAGTATGCCCTAAAGGAATGAAACTTAGAAGACACGAATAGGTCATCTAAGGGAATTTCTTCTGGTTTGGAACTAGAGAAACGTGTACAGCTGGAAAGGAGTAGTGACTATGCACATTATGCAATGACGTATTAACTCAAAGTACTTAGTCCTGGGAACCAGGGAGAGAAGCTGGGACTAAGCAGCCTCAGGATACACCTTCACATTTTCTAACACTCTTTCTTCAGCAATTTAACGTTGCATCCTTAGCTGCATGGCCTCAAATGTACCCTCATCACTGGCCTTCCACCAAGGGCTAGCAGACTCCTTTTAGAAGCTTTAGCAAAAGTCCTACCTAGCTGCATAACATTTGCAAAACAATTAGGTGCTAAGTTACATGTGGCTCAGACAGTACCTGAACGCTGTTATACATTCACATGTATTTTTGATGTTAATTTTGTTTTCCCTCCTCTGAGAGCACAACACAAATAGTTTCACTGTTTTTCCTTTTTATTTTTAAAAAATATTTGGAAAATGAGAAAGCAAACTCTCTCTTTCCCTGTTAAAACAACATCTTAGCATTAGCTACTAGTAAAGGATTGAGCTAAGACCCTGCATACACTACCCCCACGCCATATATGAACATACACGTGGGCATACTGAAAAACATCGTAGGAATGACTGTAAATGTGAGCAGCACCCATTTCTTTCACTTTCATTTTCTCCTGTTTTTCATCTGATCTTCTGTAACCATTGGTATAACTACTAGGCAACACCACCGCTAGCCGAACACTGTGTGTGTGCTCCACGCACATTAAAGCCTTTTTCAGGCTGCAGAAATCTAGTAAATAGCTCCACCTGAGAAGACTGATGAATACCAAACCATTTAAACAACCTACACAGTCGAAACTAAGAGTAGTATAATGATGTTGCAGTTGTTCAGATCAAGGGTCTGTCTACCCCAATCTCCTGTCTTCAGCAGTGGCCGCAAACAGACCTCCACGCACTTACAGTTTCAAGTGCTCCACTCACAGTGCTGGGTATTTATTTTAATAACGCCATGACATATTAGGCAGTTTATAAGAATTCAGTCTATTTTGTGGGCCTGACCACAGTATGAGGGATGCCTTATAAAACACAAATGTGCAGCAGTTGGCAGGACATCCATCAACTTCAGTCATATTCAATCTCTCTTAGGCCTTGGCGAGGGTACAGGAGCCCCATCACAAACATCTTGCATGCAGCTCAGGTGGGGTGTAGGACACTTCTGCTCTTACTGCAGGCCTCAGCAGTCACAAGCGCTGGTGCCAAGGAAATTCACTCCATTTAATTTCATTTGCCAGAAACAAATGCTATTTATGAGAAGTTTCTCTTCCTAGAATAAAGGAAATTTATTATAGGAATGGAGGCCAAATCCAATAAGACCTTGCTATCCAGCTCCTCCATCATGGTTCAATGTACCACGGAGTAATCAGTAACATTTCCATTTTGCAGGATTTTGTACATGAATTGATAAAAAGTTTTATTTCTAGTCAGACAACGAACAGGCAAGATATCAGTCTGGAAACTTATTCAAAGAAAGTTTAAACTTTAAACAATACCTGGTTTATCGCTGGGTTTTTGTTGGGGAGGCCTGACAGATGTAGGTAATTCTTGGCACATAGTGAATTCCAAATTAAGTTTATAGTTTGAAATTATTTTTCCTGGTAGTCATTGGTAACAGGGGTTCCAACAGCTTGCTAGTTAAAATGTAATTAAAGTAGTACTCCTATTTAAACACTAGCACTACTAATTTTGAATGCACATATTGACAAATATCAGCAAATGAGTGACTACTGCAGAGGAGTTCAGAGTGCAGCATTAGGAACAGGTGTGCTGGTTCAAAAGGGTTCTCTGTAGAAAGCAAAAGCTTCAACTAAACAGAAAAGGCACATTCTGAAATGCAGAACACTTGCCTATGAGGTTCATAAAGGAAGTGTAATGAACAGATACAGCTCATTGAATCAACAGAGTATATCAGTGAATTTGTCAGAGTATATTCTCACATATCATTAAAAGTAATTTCAAATGTATCCAACAGGGCAAAAAGTTACTTGCTTTTTCACTGCTTTTTCAGATTTGTCCTGCCACATTTGGCAAACAATGAAATTCAAACAAAGGCCTGTCTGCACATCTCTTGTTCGTTTCCATTCACATTTGGCCAGGGTGCCATAAAAATCAGGTTATGATGTTAATCAGATATGCACCTGAGCATTTAGAACAATCAGCATTTTATCATCATATATTTCACTATTAACTTGAAATCATTTTTTTTCAGTAACAAACTGGGAATTTTGTGTTCAAATGGAAGCACTTTAACTTATTTTAAAGTGTATAAACTTGGCATATAACCAAACATATATTATTCAATTTACGACAGGCTTAGTGTCAAGCCTTACTGACAGGTATGATATGGACAGTTGTCTCTTTTTGGCCAGAAGGTTGTTAGAAGTTAGAAACAAAACTGAAACTAGTTTCAGGGAGAAAACACAGCCTAGAGGTATGGTGCACCTGAAAATTCCATGCTCGTAGCATTTGTATCCCAGGGAAACTGAAGGCTGTGAGAGGATGCAGTATGTTCTGGAGAGAAAATTGCACAGACCTACACAGGCAGAGGCTTCTTGGAGGTGTCAGGCACCTAGAAATCAATAGTTTGAGGCTGTTACAGGGGTAAAGACCAAATGAACCACAATGTAGAGCTTTCCTTCATTTCACCTGGTGACTTAAAAAGTTCTTTAGCATTTCTGAAGAAGGAAATTCAAATCAGAGTGCAACATCAGGTGCTGTTTACATATAGCAATACTAAAAATATGTATTTCCCTTGAAGACAACACCCTTTCTCTTCTTCCTTCCCCCCAACATCGTGATAGTCAAATGTAAAAAAGTAAAGTTTGAAAAAAAGATAAAGACACTAAAAAGCCTGGTAAAGTGACTTAGCACAGCCAATCTATCTGCATTACTATGAGCAGGTAGAATTTGTTATCTGAAACAGTCACTTTTCTCCTAATCTTCACTGATTCCTGAGTATCAACAGTTAAAGACATCTGTATGATAATATTAATTCACACACAATTCACACCATCTTTTGATCGGTATTACTTTTGTTATTATAGACAAGATGGGTTATATTAAATTTTTCACACCCTCAGCATCATACCATGTAATTGTTTGCTCACCTAATTGCCATGAAAAATCACATCAGCTGAAAATAGCACTGGTAAATTATCTTAAATCTGATTTTAAAAAAGCGCTCTTCCTATAGAATAGGACTGACAGTAGATAGACCAAGATAAACCAAGAACATTCATAAATAATTCCAGTGGTGACATTAATGAGATAAAATGCAGTGGGCTTCTCCTGGCATGTGTGAAGCCGTTAGATTACAGTGAACAGTCTACAGATGCTGCAGCCTCCAAAAACACAATTCTCTAATGGCCTGAAGAAAAGCGTTTGGCTTCTGGGTGTTCACTTTCCTTCACGCAGACCTCTGAGATTCATGGGCTTGGAAGGCTCAGGCTCCGGATGCTCTGCGGTGGCTCTGCAGACCTGGTTCTCAGGCAGTGCTGACCCCAGCCAGGCCTGTAAAAGATTGTCTATCCACAGAGTAACCCTCCTTCACCATCGGAGATGGGCAGCACCTCTGCTACAATGCCACAGCCAGCTGGCATCTCAGAGGACACCCACTGAGGCCACTGTCTTGTGCGTGGAGCAAAGCTGGGGTTATGGGGGTGTTCCCTTATACCAGCGCAAAATCCTTATGAACCAAAGCTATGCAGTACAACTCAACCTCACAGATTTCAAGTCTTAACTCAATAACAAGCATATGGGCAAAGACAAGTATAGATCCACTTTCACGTGCCCCCATGAAAACCACCAGGAACACCCAGTGGCTTCAGCAGTTACAGTGTGTGAAGGAAAGGAAAACAGCCAGCAGATTGTCCACCTGGAGGCATTGCTCAGAATCAGAGACAGGACATCATCAGGAGCTGGCTTCCTTTGCGGTGGCAAGCACTCAGCACCACTGCAGAACAACCCAAACAGTTGTATAAAAAGTGCTGGCAAGAAACCCCGTCAGAATGGATCAAGCACTGCTCACACACAGCTCTCAAAGAGCTGGAGCGCAAGGCACCCCACAGCAAGGGGGACACCTGGCCGGTCACTTCCCAGCACAGCACACAGACAGTTACCGGTCTCTGCTGACTGACGTGATTTGTGGAAGTTCTCTAGAGGCAGAATGGGCGCCCTGTTGTTACTAAACAAATTAGGGAACAGACATATTTAAGACTCTCCTTTAATTTTTCCTCTGAAAATCCATAATAAACCAGAAAAAGGTTAAGATTTGGTGATTAGCAAATGAATAATAACAAGTAATTATTTTTGAGCCAAACAAGGGTAAGGTATCCTGGGTAATTTATCCTGGGTAATTAAGGTAATGAATACTTGAGAGTCTATCAAATAAATAGTCCCTAAAAGTGTCGTTTTAATAGAGGCATGATTATACACAGCACTAAAGAGGATTGAAACAGATACAACATGCCTGTTTCAGACACATATTTAGAAAAGGCATAAATTGCATCACTTAAGATGTCATCTAAATTCATCATTGATCAGGGCCTGTTCCTCTAAGTTTGTTTACATGGGCAAATCTACCATCAAATTACCTGGTCTAATTATACCAATAGCACCACCTGGACACACTTCCTTTAGATCCTTTTTTTTGTTTGGCCTACCTTGCACCAATTGCTATATTATATAATTGGGTGAAGAACAGGCTCCTGTAGTGTTTCCACCCATGGACAAGCGAGGAGATGAAGAGATCCCAGCGTAAGAGTTTGTCTAATTCACTATTCCCTGTTGGGACACAAAGGTAATATTCCACCGTTCAGTACAGCAACAGGTATAAAGTGCAAGCATACGCTAATGTTTCCAGTACCACACCTCAGCAGGATAATAAAACAGGTAAAGGCTTTTTAAAAAGTATGTTCTGCCACAGATCTGTTCTGTACGAATCTAGCACTGAATCAACCCAGTTATGTCCTCCAGTTCAGGAGGAGTTGCTTAAGTTAATGCTCTAACACCCCGCATGGGCAGTGACTCCTCCTTCTGAATCCGCTTGGGTGCCTTGGCCAGAGAAATGAAGCTGCAGTAACAGTGAGCTCTTGCTGACCACCCAAGCCCAGATATTTTTATGTCTTGTAGCCCTTCTCAGACAAATTGCGGTCATTTCTTATCACATCTTGAAAAGGGAGTCACTCTTCCTCAGCACAGAATGAAGGGAAAACAGAGCTACAGAGGATTAAGGAGTCAACTTGCATGGCCAGGACCCATCCTTGCACTTGGGTCAAGGATAGGTATGTCCCCAAGTCACTATGGCCTGGGAACAGCATGGGGCACGTTACCTAGCACAGTGAAATAACAATAATCACTAATTTGGGCTTTGCGAAGGTGCAGTATGTCCCCCTGTGGTAGGACTCTATTTGTAAGTTTGAAGGTGATAACATTTGGAGGTGGCAGGTTGTTGGATTTAACTTATTCCTCCTGCTAAATTATATTATAAAGTTGAAAGGATAGACTGCACTGAAATTTCCTTAATGAAAAGCTAACTGCTCATAATATGACCTGCTGTGCCAGGAGAGTCTTATGTCCTGATTAATGAGAAATCATTAATCTCATTGGTTTTCACAAGTAAAATGAATCTCCTCATTAATATATAATGAAGTATCAAACAAACATTAGAAGAAAATTTCAAGAAGCAACAGAATATCCACTGCCTGTTTGAATGTTAGTATATACTGACCAGCTGACCGGTTTGGGTAGGTTCCCCCATGCTAGCAACTGCTTTACAAAATGGGGTAGAATGGGCTTACATTTTTTCAGAAGCCAATTTTTGGATTAACTGCAGTTTTGTGCAGTTTTGTGGCAGCTTTTCATTCATCTTCATGCCGCAGTTTTATATGACTTCTTGGTATGATGTCCAGCTTGGAGTTTGGCCATGACTGATGGATTGGAGGGTTTCACACATGGACTTCCATCTCTGCTTTAGTAAAATGCTGAGTTTGTTGGAAAATTAACCCCCTTCCATCTTTCCTCAAAGACAACATAACCCTGTTTGATTTTTTTTAATTGCATTTTGTTGATTGATCAGAAAATTGGTGCTCCTCACAAAATTTGTCCCTATGTGTGCACAATTCTTTGATTATAAGGATCTGGTTCAAAATTTTGCATGCCTGTTTGAAAGCATAAGTCTCCGATTATCTATTTTCTTCCAGGAAGGTCACAAGTGTTGATGAATCTTCACTATTACTTTCCATAGAAATACAGGAGAAAATAATTTTGCTGGCTTAGAAAATACATTATTTTTTCTTGTATAAGCACAAGCTTTGAGCACAAGCTCAAACTAATTTATTTCTGTGAAAAAAAATCATATGCTAGGAAAATAATTTAATAAGCTAAACAATCACTACAGCAACCCTACCAATATTATTTCCTAACTGGTGATTAATATATCGCTGAACATTTTTCAATTTGTTTCTGGAAACAGTCCTGCAGGCTCCACTATTTGCAGTCAGCAGCAGCACTATCCTTTCAGTGTTCATCTCAACACAGCGAGTGGAAATGTACTTTCTGCTCTCTTCATCTCCTTGCTGTGCACTACACTGTGCAGCACTTGCCATTCTATTCTCTGTGAGTTTGAGTCCCAGCACTTCTGGTCTAGAGATGAAATCCTCAGGTCAGCTCAGAGATGAAGCGGGCAAACATACGTCATCTTAAGAAAAAAATGGTGATATTTTATTTTCATCTTTAAAAGAAAGTATAAACTAGCCTAAAGTAGGAAATTTTCCTATAATTTGATGTTATATTTTACAGAAAGTGACTGTAATTTTGGTAAAACAATAAGAACGCTACTGCTTAGGTTAAATGGCTCTAATTCAGGAGGTGTAAGAAGAAACCAGCAGTTTGCATTTGGGAAAGAAAGTGTGAGGATTCATCTGACAGTGATATTTCAACAACTTCATCATGAATGTCCCAGTGTTAAGTGTTAGCTGTTTTTGCAGCAAAGTGTGGAAAGTGTTCCTTAATTAAACAGCAGATTTCTTTGTTTCCTCATTTAATAACAAATAAATTAGGAGGAAGCTTTTGTTTTTTATCAGCTTGACAATTATATCGCTGTTTTGCTGGAAATAAGAGCAGCTGGCATTTTCTTCATGCCAGCATGTGTGAGTTGAATTGTCTCTGAACTACAAGCAATAACAAGATATTCCTTGTGCCAGAAAGCAATTAATTATTGCACTGCAGCCAGGTTAATCTTGCGGGGGGAAGCCCCTATCGTACAGCCAAATGGCAGTCGTAGCTTCTGCACAAAGGAAAGTCATCCCTGGGGTAAGGGCTTAGTCACTGTAAGGAAGAGACCTGCACTCTTTTAAATACACCACCTGATTGTTTTAAAAATAACTGCCTTTCTGACCACAGGGAAAAAAACGTAGGGATAAAGGGTGAAATCAGAAGGCTGTAAACATATAATTTGATTTTCCTAATGTTCAAAAGGATTTAAAGGCTAAGGCAAGTTATCATTCTCATACAAATGACTTTTTTTTGGCAGCTTTTTCTATCTATTAGAAAGTGCAAGTCTGCTGTGAATTAGAATTTACAAGACTGGCACAAAACTAGCTTTATCTGGAAGAGCAAGACCTATTGAGGTACCAGAGAAAACCATCACAAATGCTCAGTGCCGAGGCACGAAACTCCAAGTCACGCAGGAAACGTTGCACCCTCAAAGCAGCAAGCAGAGTGAGGGGGGGATGTGGAAGCCTTAAAAGAACACCTTTCACTAGAAAAGTACCAAATTATGATAAACAGTGCAATTAACTACGAGGATGAAATTTTGTTATTTGAAGCCTGCTAGCAAGAAGTCCTCTATAACTGCACCCAAATGTACAGCTATCACCTTCTCCTGCCTCTTTAGCAATGTCACTCCGGTTACATAAACATGTTGTGCACACTGAATTTCACATCACTGATGCTGCTTGAAGCATGCCATAACATTTTCCAGCTAAATATATGCGCCACTCCGGCTAATATGCATATACATATATCTCTAGTATGCAGTTAATGAGATGCAATTATTCACAGCTGATAAGACTCTTGTTCTAAAACCCTCTACATGAAAGCAAGAAAAATTTGAGTTGCAGGGAGACTTCTCCCTTTCATCAGTACTGTCAATTATACTTCCAATATTTTGTAAGAAACAGGAGAAATTGGCTCTGATCTGGCTAAAGGTTAATAAATGCAGTGGTTCAGGGAACTAGAGCAGAAGAATACTAATGGCCCCTGCACCTGGAAAGCAGCTTTCCTCTTCATTCTCATTAGCTTCTCCCACATCAGTGTATTTACAACGCATTTGTGTCCAATGCATTTATGAAATAATGCAAGTCTTTGGCTTCAGTAAGGCAAGTTCAAGTCAAACAGAAGAAAAAGGATGTTAGCAAAAGACTGACCCTGTTATCACTACTTAGATAGCATGAAATAATATTGACAGCTTTTCTGGTCCTCTATCCCTGCTTAAAAAAACACAAGTATTTTTCTCTGGATTAATTCACAAGTACATTTGTTTATTTTCCTATGTTAAAATTATCAAATTTCTCGGTAAATATTCTAACTTCTTCTCATGCATTTCTTGTGTATCCATATTCTCAACAAAATATGAAAAACCTAAACTTAATAAAAATGCTATAGCAAGAGATTTCCTGGCGTTGAAGCGGTCAGGAACACACACCATACATTAAATCAAATGGGCAAAGGCAGGGGAGAGGAGCGATGAGCTGCTTGTCTCTCACAGTGCCGTCAGCAAGTGCAATAAATTCCATACAAGCCATGCACAGGATGAAACACGGCTCCTTCTCCCTGTCACAGTGTCCTCCCCTGAGTGGCCTGGGGTCGCTGTCACACAGCATCGCAGAGCTGCCAGTCAGCCCCTGCACCCCTCGCAGCCGCCAGATGAATGACCTCTCCCAGCCTGCTCACCAACCGACACTGAACCAACCGCCTGCTTTTTGTCAAGTTAGTACGTCACCAGAGAGTGGCAAAGTAAACTGGTTACACAAGTTCAGATAACATTTTTGTCATGAGATGTGCCACATCATTTCTTAATTCTCATTTTGGGCCTTTAGCTCATAAACAATGGCTCTCCTGGCTGACCACCAGGGTTTGGAGACAGCCTCCACCACCAGCTGAATGTTTTGTGATTCATGGGAGAGAGACACTACAGGCATCCCCGAACGTGGTTAGGGTTATAGAAGTGTCACGGTTTAGGCCCAGGCAGCACCAAGCACAACGTGGCCGTTCAGTCACTCCTTCCCCCAGAGGGATGGGGAGGAGAAAATATAACGAAAACCTTGTGAGTCGAGACAAGGACAGGGAGGGATCACTCACCAGTCATGGTCATGAGCAAAACAGACTTGACCTGGGGAAAAAATAAATTTAATTTGCTACCAATAAAATGAGAGTAGGATAATGAGAAACAGAACCAAATCTTAAAAACGCCTTTCCCCCACCCCTCCCTTCTTTCCAGGCTCAGCTTTACTCCCAGTTTCTCCGTGTCCGCCCCAAGTGACGCGGGGGACAGGGAATGGGGGCTGCGGTCAGTTCACCACGTGTTGTCTCTGCTGCTCCCTCCTCCTCTGGGGATGGACACCTCCGACCTCCCCTCCTGCTTGCCGGGGCTGCCTCGCACCAGGCAGCGACCTGACCACAGTGGGCTATGGCCGAGGCTGAGGCATCACCCTCCAGCCCTCCAAATCCCCACAAATGCCTGCACTATAGGTAGAACTGTTATTTTCTTGATCCAGGACTGTTATTTTCTTTTTCCAGGACAGGGAATCCATTCCTTCAGCAATGAGAAGGAACTCTTTTTTTTTCTTTTTTTTTTTTTTTTTTAGACAGGACACAGAGAGCATCAGCTGCCACCAGAAGGGAGTCATACAGAGAAAACCTGCAGCAGCAGCTGCCAGCATCCCCCGTCCACCCACGTCTCGGAGCAAAGCCTCTCTCTTCAGGACTGAGGAGCTGCCTCCTTTTGTGAAGATCGCTTCTGCCAGCACAGCAAGCTGGTTCCAGAGGCAGAGGGACATAAAGCAGGAGTTCAGTGACTCCCAGGCATATTTGCTGCCTCTAATGCCAGTGCAGGATGTCTGAAAGTGGGGTAATACATAGGATCATGGCTGAGAGAAATGCAGACCTTCAGCCAGTTGCCAGACATGGGCATGAATCTGCTGAGCAAAGAAATATTTACCTCTACAGCAATTGCTTCCACGTCACAGTTATCTATAAATCGGCAACTGCAGATTGCTGTGAGCATGCAATAGGTATTCTTGCCCTCCAAATGGTTGTGTTAAACCTTTGGAAGGGTTTATTTTCGTAAAGTGTGATATGTAAAGCTTTAACTCTATATACTTGGTGTTCCTGAGGCATTTGGCCAGGTATTTTCAAAGGGTTGCAAGCCTGTGGCCAGTGCTATGTAGAACTAAGCTTTACCAGTGGGTTAGATCATAGCCTAAACAAATGACAAGCCATCAGTAGCATGCAGATGTGTTTCAAACATGCACTAAAAATATTTTCCTTTGCTTCTTGAAAAAAACAAACACCTCCTGCCTGTATTTACCTGATGATGTCAGCCTGTGATCCAGCAGCTGGTTTCTGCCATCTCTGTACATGAGGTCCTCAGTTGTTTTTCATCTGTACCTTTTTCTAGGGATGTGGGGAGACATAATCACACACAAAAGTTCACTCCTTGCTATGAAATTAGTCACTGCTGCCCTTGACACAGATCCTTCCCTGTGTCATATTATTTAATACCTAGGAAAGATTAATTAAATTTTGTGGAACTATGGCTCAGGTAGCTCATTAGGGACTTGTTTGCTTATTTTTATTTAAATTTTAATTAGTTTGCATCAAGTTACATTACAGGCTGTAGCCACTTTCCCCTTCTTGCACTTGGCAGATCAACTTGGACACTTCCAGGATTGTAAACAATGCGAGGTAAATAGCCCAAGTAACACTCACTTCCTCCAGGAGTGACTTTTTCCATGGCATACCTCCTGCCAAAGGAAATCATAAGCCCTAGGAGCTCCGAGGAGGAGGGCTGGGCTGTGGAATTCCACTTAGAGGAACATACTCACTCTACAGAGTCAGTACAACATGCATCCCTCTGAGTGAGAAATCCCACCTCTGCCATTGTGGGAGGTGGTGAAGATTTACACATACCACAGCTTAAATGTTTTAGAAGCCACAAACTCTGGAGACACTTCAAGCAGCTGGATGCAGTCACTGGCATCTGGGCTCTGTGTCGTACCACAGTGTCTTTCAGGATGAGAAAAAATGAGGACCTGGTGCTTACAGCTGCACCTTGCCCATGGCCACCTCATGGGACACCCAGCACTGTGCTCAAGGACCTCTCTTGCCTGCCCCGCTCCTTGAGCTGCTCCACCATGCACACGTGTGCTGCTGAGCCGCAACCTGAGCAACTATAGCTGACTAGGCTAAGAAGTAGCTGAGGAAAAAGTTAATGTAAAGAAATGCTTCCTTTTTAGCCTGAGTATTGCTCATCTGGTTCATGCGAGAGTGCTTCTGCACATGGACAGGTCAAACAGAAAATCCCCTCAGTCAAAACACGTCAGAAATACAACTGTTCAGTCATGAGTGTGACAGATCCACTACATTGCTCTTACAAACTTGGCTGTATGTCTCGCAGTGTTTCAGGCTTTTCCCACAACTGGAAGTCTTGATGGCAGATGCATTTTCCATCCAATGGCCCGGACACGGCCTTTGCACAAACAGCTCTCCACCTTGTAAGTGCAGAGCAAACCAGGGCAGGGGAAACCCGGCTAAAAGAAATAAGCAGTTTCATTCAGGTTTTGTTTCCTTTTTGAAGCCCATCAGCTGCATATTCTGTTCTTCGATCGCCTGTTTGTGCCAGAAGAGCAGGAGCTGGATTTCTGTGGATCACAGGGGAGCCTCTCATGCTGCTGCTCCTCCTCGGGCTCACCAGAACCCACACTGCAGTTGCCCAGGGTCTAACCATGCATTGTCTACCCTAGTTTCTTCACTTTCTCTGAATGCTATCCTCCTAGTTTCTCCCGTATCTTCTGTTTTGGACACAATGACATGCCATGGAGGTGTTTGACTCCTTCCCTCTTCGGATACTTCATGTGTCTTCCCATGCGCTCATGTCAGCCTTCTCAATCTAGTCCCATCAGTTCTTCTCGTGGTCAACTGGACAACTCCAAAGATACGTTTGGAGCCACAGCTCTATCTGGAAGGTTTCAGCTGAGCAGGTGTAGCCATAGGGCAAGTGTTAGAAAGAAGGATCAGAATAAGTGCTTCAGTTAAGCAGGAATTTCTATCAACTTGCATTTTGGTGGATGGGTTTATATTATCTAAAATAACGGAGCAGATGGTTTTCAATATGAGAAATTCATCAAATCTACCTGGTGATATGCATGGAGCACAGATGAATGAGGGCAAGAAACATTACTTAGAAAGGGGGAAACAAAGAGATCTATAATGCCAGAGAAAAATGGAGGGATGCATTTCCAGAACGGGGTGTCAATGGGGAATTGCTATGAAAAATGATTAAAAGCTGGTAGAAAACACAGGCTGTGCAAAACTGATGGTATCAGGTTCAATTTAATTTTAGTAATTCAAGGTACTGAATCAGAGTTATTATAACAACCAGTCAATGGTCACAATAGTTTTCCCTGCCTGCATGTTTATGATCAGATTTTTCAGATTAAGGCAAAAATAGTGAGTAGCTCATGTTAAAATACAAGGTCATGAGCACATTTTTCATGGGTTATAAAAACTGTATTTGCCAAGCTTCAAGTTGCCACATTGCAAGGGAAGGAAATTAGAAACTAAAGCCATTTACAGCTGTACTTTATTCCAGAAGCAATCATGTGGGGAAATGCAAGGATTTTAAAACATCACTACAGGGTACACTCAACAGAGAAGACATCCACACTGGGAAAACAGGTTTTCCAAGTTTTTCAGCCTGACACAGAAGTCGTGGACTCAACAACATCCTCAGTACCTGCCTGTGCAATATACGCACTTTAGCTTTTATCTCACACTGCACACCCCAGCTGAACGTAAAATCTGACAAGGCCTTTCATACCCACCGCATACAGCCAACCCTGACACTCTCTGAACTGAAAGTTTTTGTTCCCTGTGCAACTTGTCCTATTTTTTTTTTCCAGGATCTGAATTCAGTGCTAGAAGAAAGAAAGTAGTTCATTGTTCACAGTTAACTGATGTATTTCTGCACCAGCACCTGCGTAGACAGTTTCTCTGGCAGGTATGAAAGGACATAACATCAAGGATGGCTGAACAGAACCTGATCCTTCTGACGCTCCACCGCAACTAGGACAAACCTGATGCCAACAAGACAACCACAGGTAAGTGCACGTGTCCCCTTGCGTGAGGTTGGAATTTAGTGTCAGGTCACCTGTGGACAAACCCTGAGGTGGTCCTGCCACCCCCATGCACCAGGTCCTCATTTCATTAGCTGTTCTTGGAGATTTAACACGAAAGAAAGAGTATTTGAAGACAGGTGCCAATATTTTTAAATCATTTAAAGGGCTATGGGGTACCTGAAGACAACGTTGCTGGAGTCCACTGCATATGCATGGCTCCCAAAATCTTACAGTGCCGTCTCAGCGGTCAGGATACATCACAGAGCGTATTCCCAGGAGAGGTAAGGTATCGCAGGAGAAAGGGTACTGGGGAAAATGAAAAAAAGAAAGAAAGAAAGAACTGGAAGGGAAAAAAAAAGTGTTATTTATTCTAAAGTTATGGTTCTTCAAAAGAAAACGACTCAATTTTGTTGAGAGCTAAACTGCTTGTTGACTAACAATTTTGCCACGCTTCTTTTCTTCCCCTTTATACATCTGAGGACAGCAGGGTGCCATGTGTTGAAACAACGTACTCAGGCCTCATCATATTTGAGCTGAAATCATCCTTCACAGAGCTGGAAATGTTGAAGACAATTTCCAAAATTAGTTACGCTGTGCTAAACTAGCTTCATTATTGTAATAAAACTTCAAAGGAGAGACTTCATTCCATCTGTAGCAATTAAAATGTAAATAAATAAAGGAATTCAAATAATTCATCCAAATATTTGGGGGTATTATATGACTTTTGGGAAGGGTAATACTTACACCAGCACATCAGGGAACAGAAAACTGGCTCACTCACACTCATGAGATTCATCTGCATCAGATGGCAAGACTATTGAATTAGACGGTGCGCAGCAGGACGGCACTGCACCTCCCAGTATTCAGCCCCTGAATCAATCCTGCTGTTGTGTAACATTGTGTGCAGCATCTCCTATTCAAAATACAATATTTTTATTCAGCAGTTGGAAGCATTTATCACAGTAAGGAGAGCTTTCTTCCACTAGCTCTGTGGGCTGAATTCTGACAATTTTCCCTATTTAACAGAGAAATGTGATTGGAGCCCTGCCAGGTTCAATAATACACCAGTAGCAGCTGCTGTCCCCAACACTGCTCCATCCTGTCCCCAGCACTGTCATGCTCTTTCTGCACCAGGAAACAGGTCTCAGCAGCAAATACAACTTCTTACTGTTTCAGTACTCCCAAACCAGAGTTTCTTCGGGGGATTAGTTTTTTTCTTTGAAAGAGCCATTCGATATCTTATTTACCAGTGGCTTGACAGCTTGTGTCAACCTATTGAGTTACCCAGTGACACCCGTTCCTCACCTGCCAGTTCAGTGAAGTGCTCCATGAAGAGATGCATTGGGGTTTTTTTGGCACAGGCTGTGCAGGGAAGGCAATTAAAGGACATCACAATATTAAAATAGGACTGTCACCATCTTACATCCACAGAGAGATCTTTAGTTTGATTGGTGGACCATTAAAATGCAGGCCCTTAATGACGGTGTAACTCTGGCACAAAGATAATTTTTGGAATATGAATCAACTTGTCTGATTAAATGTCCAAAACCATTCTTACAGGACTTTTCTTTTTATAACCCATCTCATTAAAAAATATTTGGATCCTTCTTGTTATATTAGCTCAAATTCTCTCATTATGTCCTCTTTTACAGTCATTATTCTCATGCTGAGGCTCTTAAGGGGAAACAAAGCTATTTCCTCCAAAGGGCTTTTCTTTTGTGCCCTTGTAAGGAGGACAGAGCGATAACGTTCAGGACAGCTGCTCTGCACTGTACACAACCAACCGGCCAGCACAACCCGTGAAAAACGAAACCAAAAAAAGAAACTTTTCCATATTCATGGATTCCTGAGGACACTTCAACAAGTTCACAGGGGTCTAATGCGCAGCAAATGTCACAAGCATGGTCCACTGAAAATATCATATGGAAAAGTCTTTAAAAAAATTATCTAGCAACATAACTTATGCAAGGTTAAAAGAAAAAGAAGTTTCGATGTAAGATCAGAACAAACAGTCCAACAATGGTCAAAAAGGCAAGTGTTCTCCATGTGTTGCTGTTAGTTTCAAGTCTGCAGCTTTAAAAATCGTACTTTCTCTGTGTGCTCACACTGCAAACACGTCTTGTCAGTATGAAAGGCAACGTGGTGTCAGTCCTGTCAATGATTTGCAGTTTTTCTTGCAGGTAGTCATGGAATGAGACCAATTTGAAGGTTTATCTCCATTGTTATATTTCATCCTAAATGTTGGTGGCTCCAGGGGTGTGCTCTGCTTTGTTACAGCTCTCTGTACGTTAGGCTTCTGCTGACAAATGGTCAGATACAGTGAAGTTATGCCAAGAGCCTTCAAGGTAGGAGAAAAATGAGTAATTGAGTATTTTTAATTATTTTATTGCTGCAAAGCCAATTGGCCTCTGGAAAGACTGGGAGCTGCTTACTTTAGTGTCTGCTCCATATGAGAAAGTGCCATTGACTCCACTTCTCCCTATAAGACCAGTTCTGCTACCTGTGTACAGCTCCCCAAAGAAGTAAACTTGTGTTTTTTTTCAGACTGCAGCGTGAAAGAATTGAAGACGTGTGCCATTTTCTCCAAGCATCAATATTTAATGCCCTTCTTGATAACCTGGGTTTTTCATTCTCTGACTTCAAAGCATTCAGTGGCCTAACCCAGTACATCACATTATATAATCGAGGGGTTTTTTTATGCTGAACATTAACTCAGAAATGCCTCAGCACACGGAATGTAATACCACAACACACGGGCATTCAGGCCACAGAAGTGTCTAAATCTATCCAGCATCCCTGAAAACACACAACTCCTAGCGCTAGCAGTGGTCTGTAGATGACTTGTCATTTCTTTGCTATTCCAAGCTACACTGGTTTGAAGGAGATCTAAAATGACCTGTCAGACTCAAATACTAAGGAAAAAATATCTTAGTGTTTAGAAATGCCAGAAAATAAATATACACAAGGAGAAATAATTTAAACTATCCAAATGTCGAGTGCAAAAATAACATCTGAATAAAAAGGTTATGGATGTCATTATGCTCTGAATACTGAAATCATCTTCTCATTGCAGAGTGGCAGTGCAGAAATAAATGAAATGTTAGTTTTTGTAGAGACAGAAATAGAAAAGAACGCAGCGATTACAATGCTTTTAACTAACACATGGAAATATGCTGACAGCGCAGGTCTGGTTCAAGGTGCAGCTCGCACTTCCATGATGTTCTAGCAGGGACAGAAATGGAGAAAACTGTTAGGAGTAGACTGAGAGAATGGGAAATAAGAAGGAAGGTGATAATGTCAGAGCTGTTTGGTTCAGAGAAGAGAGATGTGAAAGCCAGCAGAAGTACAAATATAGTTAGGTCACATTGGGTGCTCCCGTTTGCTGAGATAATAGTGCATCCATGGAGGGGAACAGTAGTGGATTTAAAGCTGAGCAAAACAGGACCTGCTTATCTTCCAGAAATCGTTCCAGCATTTCTATTTAGGGTAAAAATCTAAATGGTATAACAATTTGAGATCTGATTTTTCATTAGAGAGTTTAATAAAATATTTTCTTGGTTGGTAAAGACTTACTGTGAGCTGTTCTTGCAGGTGAGAGACATGTTCACTGTGTTTTGCAGGATGCTTAGAGTTCTCTAGTTCCATTTAAAAGTTTTTTCCACAGCAAAACCCCTCAGCATCACCCCCACTCCTGTTTTTAAACATAAGTTCTTCACACACATTTACATATAAAATAAAAGGGGTAACAGGAATTAACAGGCACTGCAGTTTTCAAAGTCCACATTAGGAAACACTGTGGGTAAATCAATGTAACAGCAGTTCTCTTCTCAGAGGAAAATCAAAGTTATTCTAGTCATCCTCATTCCTACTACTTTTATCTTCTCCAAGGTACACAAATGGTTCTTTTATAACTGCAGTAAAGGAACTTGGAGGCATTTCAGCTACCAGGAGAATTACACCGTTTGTCATATTTCTCTTGCTGGGGAAAGGAGGGTAAAATCCACACCATGATATTATGACACAATTGCAGAAGCTTTTTCCTCATTTGGCAAACCTCTCAACTGATAAAACTATACTGTCTTGGAAACTGGGAGTAAAACCCGTCCAAAGCCTCTGTTTTCCCCTGAGCATAGAGAAATGCCTGTTATAGTTCCTACTTCATCTGCTTTTCCCTGTGCAGGACAGAGGGAAAGAGTTGCTCGTATCCAAGCCTCTGAAGTGCCAAACAGCATCGGTCCCCAAAGTAATTAGTGGAACTGCACAATTCTATAATGAGAGGATCTTAGACTTTCAAACCTGGTTAATATTGTATTTCTTCTCTCTAGAGTCCAGCGCCCAGATTTCCTGCTCTTTCCTCTTTCGTAGCTCTTTACACACAGTGTGACGTTACCGGCCTGACCGCCCGCACGCTGCGTACACAGCCTTTGAACAGGTTCAATGATCTCACCAGCTGTGTCACGTCTAACTAGCAGGCTAAGGTGCCCTCCAAAAAGAGAGAAAGAAACCACCAGACTTTGTGTTTTTGCAGCACAAAGTGGTTTTAAGGATTATTGCTCTAAATTTCACTTGGAGCTGCATGGAGGCCACCAGAAAATGTCTTTGACCTCACAGTAACCTTGTGTAAGCAATGTTAATCATTATTATCTTCTCTATTACCATCCCCTGGTGCCTACTGCAATGTTAAAAAACGTCAGTGCATTAGAATTGTTATTGCCATAGTTAAGGAACGATCACCACGTTACAAACAGACTATTTTTAATAAGTGAGATTTGAGCACAGTGATGGGAACAAAATGCAGTCAGCCTCTAGAGCAATCATTCTGTGTAAGCTAACCAGTGGCAAGTAAAAAATTACCCCCGCAGAAAGCTTTTTTGGGAAACTTCTAGAAAGAAAATATGGAAATCAATGCGGAGACCTTCAGTGTGGGGAACTTCCTTTCTTCAGAGGAAGGAAGGACCCAGTTACAAGCCATGCCGTACGCAGAGAGATGCCTGCTGAAGCAGACTGCCGAGGGGGAGAACAGCAGTGGACTCGCATCACAATAGGTCAATAATGCGATTTGGGGAAGTTATGGTTTGGGCTTTGTAATGCAAGAAATCTGCAAGGGGGAGCTAACACTGGGTGTGAGCTGTCGGAGACAAGTGGCTAGTGCAATCAGTTGGCAAAACTCACCGTAACAAGGAGGCTGGATGGTGCTTCTGTGTATAGAGACAAGCAGACTTCAGCAGTTGGCCTTGAAACAGGTGGTTTTGTGTCCGAATTACAGGAAGACACTCGTGTTCATACCAGGTGAATTGCTCCGTTTGCTCTGAACGCTGCTGGCAGTGCTCTGCACAATGTGTCAGACTTAAAAAGCTTCTGTTTCCCAGTCACCACTTAAATTCTGTTTCTTTTTTAGTAAGCAGAGTCTTAGAAGACTGACAGTTGCCATAGACACATCAGCAAAGACTCAAAAGAACAAACTGGGGGAATGTGACTGTCTTCAAATCAGATCCCAAAGGGAATCAAAGCTGGAGCGGAGGTGACTGTAGACAGAGAAATCCGCTGTGCTGACAGGTAGGGCTGGGAGGAGCAGCAGGATACAAACACCCACCCAGCTCTTCAGACAGAAGACAGGAGTCACAACGGCGCTTCCAGGCTGAGTGACACAGGCTGTGTCCTGCCTCACCATTTCCTACAGACGCTCCTGTCTCTTTCACATCGCTGAAGGACTTGAACGGAGCCTTTGGTGAACATCACTGTAGGTGAACCAAAGGCATTCAGATCAGCACAGGCTATGGTGCGGAGCAGATTAGCCTGTCCATTGCATAAAAATAAAGATTCAAGATCAGATAAAGATTCAATAACCTGGGCACACTTCATTTTATTTCGTGAGTGGGTCCCTTTAGAATGGCTTTCTAGCAGAGGACAATAAGCCCAGTAGTCTTTACTCATTAAAAACCTCATTAAGGACAGAATTCCAATTTTTTATCTCTCATCTAATCTGTGTAGTCATGTTTATCTTGGGAACAAATAGACGGGACTGTTCTGCTGTGAGACATCAGCGAGCAACCTTTCACCTCCTGTCTGTTATTTTTATAGTCAACAAGCACATCTGTCAACAGGATGCTTTGGATTTATATAATGACTCTCATCCCACTGCCTTGAAGAATATTCTTCTAATTGCCCAGGGCTTGTTCACGCCCATTTTGTGGAATAAAGGAAGGCTTTCATTAGCTGATGACATCCTGGAAAATGGGGTCCTACAGAGCCACTTTGGAGCGCTGTGTGAACCTCGCTCTTATCTCCCCTGGTCAGGCAAATGGTCAAATCATAGAAAAGATTTTGACTGCTCCACTAAAACTGCTATTTTGATTTAAGTCTTGATTAACAAGAAGATTAAACAAGCTTCCTGATATCCAAGCCACAGAACACGTGCCACATCTCTGCCGTTTTCTCACCCCCAGTTTGCTCTCCCCTGACCCACCCCTGGGGGCACCGACACGCCAGGAGCGCTCCCCCAGCTCTCCTGCTCCCCTCAGGGGTGTCACCAGCCTTAGCAGGACACCTCCTCCTCCTCCTCCTGGGGCTGGATGCTGCCTCCACAGTCACCCCAAGAGCTCCTGCATTTCTGCAGCCAAGATCACCTCCTCGTGCAGGCGCACCCTGGTTTGTGCCGCTGAAGTACTTCAGAATATGGGAAAAAAAACCAGCCCCAGGTGAACGGGCCATCCCTAACCTAGCTGCTGCTCTGCTGCTGAGGGAGCGTCCTTCAAAGTAGGTTCTCACACTGAGTGACTTTTCATAAGTTAATTGTCTCCGTCCTTTTCGTTAATTAAATTAAACCGGGAACATCAAGTATATACTGTCAGCTCTGCTTCAGGCGCCTTCACCTTTAGCTAATTTCTAGCAGCGAAGGATGGCTCAAAACACGGGGCTGCTGCCACCTTTCAAAGCAGATCAACCGCTAACGAAAAAACAACAGTAAGCCTTATTCATAGAGGACGCTTCATCTCGTACCGTTTAACAAGGAACACAGACAAGAATGATACCATTGTTCATTTTCATATCAATTGGCAGAAATTATCTTTATTAGAAAAATGAATTTTTCATATATTTACAATTTTTACATCATGTTATACTTGGCACGTGTGTTTTTCCCAAATAGCTATATACATCTCGGCACACACAGACATTCGAGTCCCCCATTCCCTTAATGTTTTTCTACATATTTAACAAAAATGAAGAACACAATACGATTTGTTAGACAACCATAATAATTATATAATCCTCTATTGTAAAAAGTATGAAGCAAACTTCTTTTTTTAGATATGTTTCAAAATATTTATACAGTATTCGCACTCGGTCATGCACAGGGTTAAAATACGGTCGGGGTGAACTGCTGTAGACGGTATGCCTAACGCGGGAGAGGAGAGCACGACTCCCAGCCCCTCCAAGGTGCAATTGTGCTGCTGGGTAGAGCCAGCTCCCACCAGGGTTCACAGTCAGGGGCAGGTGGGTGCAGGGGCAGCCGGGTGTATGCGTTAAAACTGTGTGCACACTGGCACCGGTGTGTTAAAATTCATTTCAGTTTGCTAAACCTATCTAACAAAACAGGCAGTAATTGGAATGTCAAAACTAGGTCTTAATTATTCTCTTTTCCCCCAAACCCTGTCTTTTGAAGAATCCATTAGATTATGAATTTTATAATGAAATTTTGGATTATCTTAAAGACTAATTATTTTATGCTTGATTCAATTTCACTAATATTTTTTTTTATTTCTACTCTAACATCCTGATTAATTTCCCAAGGGGCTAAGAGGTCTTCAGACCTCTACTATTTTTTGCTAGCGATTGGGAATTTATGAGTTACCCTTTGGTTTGAAATATTACACTCTTGAGAGTGTTACAGTAAATTGCACTAGTAAATAACAGAAGTGATAGGCTTTTTAATTTACTGTGTATGGAATCAAATTGTTCCAAGATTTCTGGTAAAATGTTATTTATGGAATGCAAATTTCTTCTACTGCGATGTAGGTTAGTGCTCTGTGGAACCTGTACAAATTAGTACACTTGGAGTTTTTTCCCCTCATCAGAACCAGAATACTTTTCCAAGTGTACTAATAATTAATTTTCTTTCTGAGCAAAATCCCAAGTTAATATGGCAAATTTTTATTTTCTAAAAATAAAAATGAAACTAAACCAAAGTCTTAGGATGACAACTGAAGATCCAATACTCATTTTCAGCTACATCTCATTTTTCAGAGTTCAACTGCAAATAACTTCTAACCAACTCAAAACAGTAATACGTTACTTGAAACTGTTAATAAATGGTTGTACAATGTTAGTCACAATGCTGAATTTCTGTCTTGCCCCTTATTCTTCCCAAAAACTTTATACATATACATATATATAAAGCTCTTAGATAGCCTATATATATATATACATGTATGTATACAAAGACTAACCAGGACAACACATTAAATTTACATTATTCAAGTAAACAGGTAAAAATGTTTTTAAAAGTGTAAGAGAGAGTTTTGTAAATATTTCTTGTGTTTTTTGTTTAGCAGCACAGAAACACTAGTGTTCCATTGAAGTCAGCAAAAATCTTTAAACAGGATGAAAGGAAGCACGAAATGCCCTTCAGGTTTAGTGGACATTTGAATCTGATGAACTAAAATTAACATTACTAACTCACAGGTGAAGTGCTTCTCAGAGAACTTGAAATGTATGGATGCAAATTTTGCATAAATACCGTATAGTTAGAGTCAGGTAGGAGTTTGCCTAACACATCCATGAATTCGGTTTGTACCTTCTGGTTTCAGCAGGGAAGACACAAGATATACTGTGCATGTGCACGGGGGTGTGAGGTGTGAAGACAGAGAGATCAAGCTGTTCTTCATCAGTGCAAAATGGACGTTCTGAAATGAATAAGACTATTTCAAAATATTATAGCTGATATAAAGTATAAGCTGTAAACAGGTCTTTTTAAAAAATGCATTAAATTCCTTCCTATCTGCGCGCAATTTTACATGATGCAACTTGCATACCTCTGCAACATGAGCTGTGGTTTGGGTTTATTTTTAATTCTGAGTGTGAACTGCACTAAGGATCTGCTCTCCCATCGCTCACTCACACATCCCTATTTCACTCAAAAGGTGTTTTACCGAAGTTTGGAATCCAGACCTAGGCTAGGTAAAAATGAGTTAACTAAAATTTTTTTTTTGTGCAGATGAAGGACTTGGGACCAAGTTCTTCTCCAAGCCACACTTGCAATGACCTGTAGACAGAATTTGACCCGACAGAATTTCCTGTTTCTGGGTTAAGGTGGAGAAATTAATAACTATCCAATTCTTCCTCTGAACAAAAGGCCCAGGAATTACTTCAGACAAATGATTCCAAGATATTTTTTGTCATAAGTTTTGGTTAGAGCACTGTAAAATTAGAAAAGAAGCCAAGTACCACAATCATCTCTTGCTCGAATTCTCCACATCACC
Source organism: Syrrhaptes paradoxus (assembly GCA_013400615.1). NCBI lineage: Eukaryota > Metazoa > Chordata > Aves > Pterocliformes > Pteroclidae > Syrrhaptes > Syrrhaptes paradoxus. The sequence goes on from VZTO01021303.1 coordinate 290,054, forward strand.
AGTAACAGCAGCTCAAAAGCCTGTGCACCGCGAGCAGCGATTCTGACTAAAGCACCGCTGCTAGACTCTGCCTCTGGGTGCAGAACTGGTCCTGAAGCTGCCCAGCCTGCGTGGAAGACTACGTGGGTGGCCGCTGGTACACACAGCAGCTGATCTTCACGGGGAGTTCTGTTTTCCAGGTATCCTTCCTCAGCTACCCTAGGTAACGGGTTTAACGACCAGGCGGGGATCACGTAAGCTGACACTGGATTTCAGTCAGTCTCCTGGCCAACAGACTCTGCCTGGCCATGAACTGTCAAAGCAGCACATGAAAACATCCTTTTCCCTATGGCTTTGATATTTTTAGCAAGTACCACTTCCAGCTCTTTCAGACAGGAACTCTAACGTGTTCTCACGTGTCCTAGCACAACGCAACCCTGACCCCAGCACGTCCTCTTCTGCAACAGGGATCAAACATTACCATAAACGCTGCTGGAGGCTTTGGGGATCTAGGAGGTTTGGAAAGGAGAGAAGAGCATCACTCAAAATAAAGCACTGCTGCAGCGCGTCCCACGCCTCTGGGACATGACTCGCACAGGCCCAGGCCGGGAGGTGTTTGCACACACACCTGTATACTGTATATATATTTAGGTTAACAAGTTTAAACTATTAATGAACAGCTTCTTATGGTATTTGGTAATTAAAATATCAGGCTTGTATCATTCAGAATAGTGCAATCTACACAGCAATGTACAGGAAAATTACACACGTTGCTCCTGTGACCATCAATATGCCTGCGCATATCACGATGACAGGATACCCTTCTAGGATCAATCTTTTGCATATTTAATTGTATTCTTTGGCCCATTTTCCTGTGAAACCTCGTATGACAACATAAAGACTTTGGCTTTAAAAAAACCTCCCATTTTTTCAGTCACTTTCAGAAACTTAAGTAGAATTCACATCACTCTAGTTAAAAATCGTCATTTCCTCCAGAAACCACACACCTCGCAGCCTCTCACAGCCCACCCACTACTGTGGATAACTGTGAACCTCCAAGTTCATTTTTGTTCACTTTTGAAGATCACTTACACTTCAAATGTTGCACAACACATCCTCCAAAAGTTTTCTCGAATCCTCTAATCTTGCCCCAAGAGTGACCAGGAAAGGTCTCCTTCCCCCGGCGCAGGGGATGGGGGCCTTCAGCTGCACCACCATGGTCCAGACACAGGGCTTGCAATGTCAAACAGAAGCCAAAATAGATTTCCAAATGGTTCTTGCCATTAAACACCAGTATCAATGGGCTCAATAAAAAATTATCAGACTAAAGAATCCTGTAGTAATGATGTAACACAAATCTCTTCAAAACAGCTATTCTTATGTACTGCAATGCACAAAACAAATTTTAAAAATGTATTCTCATAATGCATTTACTGAGAAAAACATATCATTTCTTCTAATAGTGCTAGAAGTGCAAAACAAGACATTCTCCATTAAAATTTTAATGTCACTGTAAATATTACCATTTGCCCACGTTAAAGCTTAGTACCACTCATGAGAAGTGAGGAAACCTTCATCAATTCCCAAGCAAAGTATCCTCTCACTTGGAACTTTACAGTGCACTGAGTAGTTATCACAATATTTATTGGTATTTATTTTCACAGTTTTATAACGTGCACATAGAAATATAATTTTTGAAATATATTAGTGAAAACAAATACTAATACAAAAGGGAAAGGACCAAACATCAAGGAGTATAACTGCTAATCACCACTACTTTTTAAGAGTTGGAGAGTCAAAACCATCTCTCTTAAATATGTAATACTATATTTAGTGTGGTTATCTACTAATAAAGGTATTGCATGACAACGGTACAGCATGGTTATATTCTCTACTAATTTAGCATTGTTTTCAGTATAGGTAAAGAATTAAGCAAAAGGAGTAAGAAGTGTCATTCAAGTGCAAAACAACAAAAACCTGGTAAATAGTGAGGTAACTTCATTTTACTTATATTATTTCTGTTTTTTAAATTATAGATATGACAAACTCATCACAAAATCAGCAGTGGATTCTTACATCTTTTTAGACTGGCATTCATTTTAAAAACAATTTCAACCCCAGCAGATATATTCTGCAGTATGAAACAAAAAAGCTCATGAACCCGCAAGAAGAACCAAGTGCATTCGCACTGCACTGCAGGTGATGCACGCTTGTAATCCCAGCTTCCAAAGTTGCAGGACATTGGAAGAGCACATATTTTCAGAGAGCATCCTCTGTTCTGTACACAGGTCAAGAGAAGCAAGAAAAAACCCCAACAAAACAAACAAAACTAAAAGCTTGGCTGAGGTGAAATTAATGAGCAGCTTATTTACAAAGAGTGCAGTGACCCTCCCCAGCAGAGCAGGGGGAAGCGAGGAAGAATTTCTGCTCCCGTCGAACGGGGCAACAGACACCTGAGAACAGAAACCACCACCTCTCCATCCCACAGACATCGCTGCAGCGCTGTAATGACGGTGAACACAGGACTAACTCCACAATGAAAGCTGAGCACCAACGAGAATTTTACACTATGTACAGTACGCGCACATCAGACAGAAAAGTCTGCATGAGCAAAGCAATGTAAGAGATGGGACAGACCTGAGGCTACTCCTGTTTAACTGAACCACAGCTTCCCTGGTGACTCCAGCCAGAGCAGGCAGAGCCTCTCCTCTCTGACTCCATATACCTGCTGCACTTGTGCTGACAAATAAAACACACCTGTGATTGAACTGTGCTCCCTCCTCCTGACAGTAAATACTAACATGTTGCTAAAACATTTAAATAAGACAGTACAGGTGAGTTCGGGTAGGGAAATGGCTCGTATCACAAAAGTCACACTTTAAAAGGTCTTTATGCTCTTTCAGAAGTTCCTTCAGCACTGTTACATTTTGAAGGCTCATCTCTCAACAGGAAGGAAGTTCAGATTATAAAGATAACATTGGTAAACAAACAAGTGTATCACTGGAAAACTCTTTTTACGTTGGGAACCAGACTGCACTATACAGGAAGGATATAGTGGAGGGTGTCCCTGCCGATGGCAGGGGGTTGGAACTTGATGATCTTTAAGGTCCCTTCCAACCCAAACCATTCTATGATCCTATGATATCTGCTTCAAAAGGACTACAGCTGGGAAAGGAAGTTTAGTAAGGGAATGTATGACACTTCACCTTGAACAAAGCACACGATGTGATGATTAACACTTAACACAATCTAGCCAAGCCACAGGATGGTTACTGCTCGACATTAACTAAGAGAAGATTTTGTCATAAAAGATCTATTTTCACTAGGTTTTATATATCAAACATCTTAAATGCAGTGTAAAACAGCAAAAAAGATTCACCTCTTGAATTCTTCCTAAATCCAAGCTGTCTCTTAGAACCTTAGATCCATACCACAATTTCTGTTCTATGTTGATGAACCCAGCAAGGGAAGGAATAATACCAAAATCTTTCCTATCACTAAGATGCATGTGCTACACTGCAGAAATACAAAAATAGCAAGTTATCCTACAAGGAACAGATTCTGACACTTCTATTTCGTTCTGGATAGAATGGTATAGAGAGAGATGGCATACAGAAAATTCTGATACCGACTAGGCTGGGAGCACCGCAAAGCCCGCAAAGGAAGGTGCGACCTTAGTAACTACCTGCATGAGCGCAGGAACCTCTGTGTGCCTGCGAGGTCTAACCTGGTTCTCAGTTGCAGAGTTAACCACCAGGTTTTAGAGGCTGGGGATAAGTAGACCATTACTTTTCTAAGCCCACCTAACAGAGATGTCTAAGTTAGGAGGCTCTATTTTAAAAAAGGTCAAGAGGGAGGTAGAATCTTTCAGGACACATGACACACACATAACAGCTTCCAAGCCTTCAGTGCTCTGAACCACCGTCGGGTTGGAGCGTTCTCTCTCTCTCTGCACTGGGAACAGAAAGAGCTTCGCCTTCCACCACGGAAACCCAGTGCTACACAGCTCCAGCTTCTGCTACTTTTAAAACTAGGTCAAAAGATTTATATTCATCAGAAAAAAAACCCCAAATCATTCCTGATTTCCCTTGTGAGCCTTATTTCACCTCCTAAGCGTTCCTGAAAGATCACAGAGAAAGAGACACGTATTAATGAGATGCTGCCAAAACACAGTGAGCTGGCGGTGATTAGGTTTCTGTTTGTCCACAGCACTCTTTTTCCTAACCGAGGTTATTAGATTGAAGAATAATGAATTCTGAGCAAAAGCTGCAAAAACATTAAATGAAATTTTCCAGAAATACGAAATCTCTTAATTTTCCTTAATTTTATCTTCTATATTAAAATATCTTATTTCCATGCGTTTAAGTTAGTGGCTGGCTACACTGCTCCAAGAAACACAAGCAGAACACAAAATCCATTTGAAAGGAAAAAGGAAAATTTGCTATGGTGAAAAAGGAAAGACAAAAACATGAAGAAGTTCTGCAATGTCTTTAAAAGAGGAAAAAAGCAAGAGGCAGGTATGTCTATGCAGCTGGTTTTACCTCCATGTACCTACTCCATTCCTCAGCAAATCAATATCCTGCCTCCATAAAAGCTGTCGTCCAGGAGCAGTGTAACACTACAGGACATGCTACCAAGAATGGCCCGTATCATTTACAGCCTGATTCAGTTCCAGCTGGAGTCACGGGAAATCGTGGTGATAGGAATGACCAACAAACTGCTGGAGCTGCAATCAGGAAAATGTAACAAGTCACCAGCACCATCCAGAAAGGTACAGAAAGGATGGCCACTTATGCAGGAAGATTCTTTTCTCCTCTTCAAGAATAGCAGCAGCTAGAGTGAGAGAGAGGGAAATACAGAAAGTCTTGATCTCGGTTTAACTGAAAGTCAGTGCAAATATATCAACAAAGCTCAGGCAATATGCAGAATTCCATGCGCTCTATGGCTGAGCCTCACAAGTGGGGCTTGTGGTTCTACTGTTGAAGATTTTTCTTCAACGTCTCAGATGCTTCTTCTATACACGTATACATCTGCAACCACACCAGCTACTCGCCTACAGCCCCTCCTCTCTAGCCTTTTCTTCCCCCTTTATTCACTCATTTCATAAGCCAAGATCAAAACAGCAAAAGCATGCAGATTCTTATTCCCTCTGCTTTCAGTATCTGGGTTTGTGTTTGTCTCCTTTAAGGCAGCATCTTTTATTTCCATGTGAACAACTGCTGTGCAACATTATTAAGTCTTCCCTCTGTCAATTTGTTTTAGTTTATGGGAGATGGTTGTATTGCATATTTGCAGTTAATAATAATAAATCTCTACAGTCACCAGAAATATGCTCAAAATCAGAAAAAGCAAACACTGCAATATATTTCTTTGTAGCTAATTTGCTTGTACAATTCACGGAAGGATGGATCCACCTGGGTTTAGTATGTTTACATTCAGATCTCAACAGTTTACTTAGAAGATGTTGTAAATGGGAATTTTTCTTCCCACAACTTCACATGCAGTGCTTCATATATTGAATTGTGTGTGACTGGTTAGATAGGGATGGTGATACAAAAGACTTGGAGTGATCAGCAAATATTGTGAGAGTTTTAAGATGACGTGAAAGACAAGAGCCAGCACTGAATTTCGTGATTCACTCGGTAAAATTCTCAGAGACTTGCATGGCAGTGTTTGGTATGATATCAGCAAATACCATATCTGCTGAAACACACCAGCTAATTCAAAATACTTAAGTTTTTACTTAATATTATTTGGATTGGAAATTAAAATTTGCCTGAATATTTTTTTTAAACTAATTACAACAATATTTATGCCTTTAGTGTATTTGCCTTCCTGTGGACCTAAGACAAATAGTTTACTTATTGAGCAAGGTTTGGTTCATGAAAAGTAGCGTTCATCCCATAAACACCCCAGCCCGGCTTAGCTCATACAACTGTTCCTAAGAAATGTGACTTTTTATAAAAACTACATCCAGTGAGGGGCCAGAAAGCATACCATGGGAATCTGGGCCAATAATTGTGACCAAATGTCGAATAAAGAATACTCAAAACATATTTGCTCTGGACATTGTACAGATACCCATAGATATTCTTTCTGAACACACTTATAATAACGGATACTGACATTTTTGGAAGCTGGAAAGGGACTCAGAAGCCCAAATCTCATTACATTTCATTCCTTTAAAAATATCATCTTTCACCATCATGGTGAAGATACAAATAGATTTGTAAATACCAAGAACTCATTCTGGACTGTTTGGTAGTTAAAGTCCGCTTAAATTTGTTTAATAAAAAAACAAACTGTAAAAAAATGAAGAATCTATATTTTGTCTATCCCTATATATCATTTATATTTCCTCCCACTGGCAACCCAGCTCTGCAGGATGCCATTCCAAACACCCCTCAGCCTGCACCTCTGGCGGGCAGTTACTGCTGGCAGGCATGATTCTACTGAGAAGAGTTTTAGCTTAGAGAAAAGGTAGGGTAACGTTAGTGTTTCCAGGTCACAGTGGTAATGGTTTCCCTGATCACTGCTCTTCAGTGAAATGTAAGAAATAACGTGTGAATAACCTAAACTTCCTCTTCACAAAAAACCCAGAGCAGTTCTCCAAGCAGCAGAAGAACGGGAGAGCCCCACTTGCTGCATGCTTTCAGTATTTAAATATACTAGCAATTATATTTACCTCTTTAGTTTAAATTAAATTTACAGCTGTACACTCTACTCATGAAAGGCTTCCTCTCTTCCCTTCCACGTTCCCTTGGGGTTAAAATCTAGTGACTTGTTAGTTTTCCTTTTTCCCCAGTGGGAGTGAGGAGAGGCGTGCCGCGGACATTTCATTTGTGAGATAATCTGATGGAGCCTTACTGAAACTAAAAGGCATCTAACAATGCATCCCTGTTACGTGAATATCTTCGTATACCAGTTAGTGATAATAAAGAGACTGTTCCTTAGTTATGTGTGCATATATTCCATTTATATAACAGACTCGATTGGAGAGGTTAAAAAAACCAGTCTGATGTTCAACAAATACACACAATATTCTGGAAGGAAGAAGTCCCTCAAAAGGTGTTAATCCTTCGCCGTGTACGCAAATAAATGGCATTGCACTCCTCACTGGTTACGCTGAACGTATGGCTGTCGGTGTCTGGTACCGTGTTAACAGCTTTAATACTATTAACAAACAGTTAATTAGATGTCACTAATACACTACGAACAAAGAACTACAGTGGGTTGGGATTTGGTTTGGGAGGTGAAATACTATACAGCCCTGAGTAATCACCAGCAAGGGGCAAATGCAAACCTACGAATACGTTAGGCCTCAAGGTTCCTAATAAAGTCCACAGCTCCGTAGGAAGTGCCATATAGTGATATCTAAAAATATATACTCTGGATCAGGCAGCTGTGAAATTTAGACAAGATGACTGCAGACTTTTCAATGAACTTGGTTTGCAATGGTAAGTGCATGTGAAATATAAGAAAAGCACTTGTACATGAAGGTTAACCAATATCCACGGGGCTTCCTTTTGGTACACAGCAGTTCACATGTCTGGGCCTACGGACTCCCCATTTATTTTCTGTCAGTCTAGAACGAACATACTAATTTTGTGCTAACACGCTGTATTTTATTTATTAAGGTCCTGGGGTTTGGGGTTTTTTATTATTATTTGGCTTTGAAAATGATTATGAAGCTAAAATATATTTTTGAAAGCCTAGCTTTCTGTTCTCTTTTAGAGTCTTACTTTTGTAACTGTGCAAATGCATTCCTAGTTCTTTTTGTCTGTGTCATACTACATGCATACCATATTGCTTATCCAATACTAGAAAATCATTAAACAGTTCTAAGGACAAAAGTACATTGAATGATACTTAGCAACATAAATTAGAATAACCAAAATAGTAAAATAATTCGATACAAAACAGCATAGTTGCCAACATATATTGGGGCTATTTCAGTACAGCTTGCCATTTATATATAAAGCATACATAAATGGCTATTTTTCATCTTTTTCAACAAGTCATATTTTAAAAGGATGGTTAAGAGCATACTAGTTTACCTGTTCATGTACAAAAGTACACTAGGAAAGGGAGGTTTACATATAATTTACCATAGCAGGATACTGTTAAAGGGTAAATTCTCCCTCTAAGATGGTGGCAACTATTTTTTCCCTATAGATGAAGTGTTCATGGAAAATTTAAACATCTGATTCAATGCTAGGCATTTTCTTACACACACGTCTATTGCTACAAGAATTTAAAACCCTTGGAGTTGAGTACAAGCTATTCCTATTTGCAACATAAGGCAAAACATGCTCTGAGATGTACATGTCATTATGGATCCGACCATCCCTGGAACAGTATGATGCTGAAGACTTTATGGATGACCTTAAATAATTATCATTTCTTCCTCTTGTTGGTAATGAATGTTTATAAAGATCAGCTGGACTTCGCCTAAGAGATAAGTGCTGGTCTTCACCGTACGAGTGCAGGAAGGGATTGTCATCTGAGTGAACAGGATACAGGGACTTGCTCCGCTTACTGTCCTCTAGAGCGTGAGTTAAAAGTGAGGCCTTTTTGCTCAACAGTTTGCTTGAGGGAACACTAAACATGCTTGCATATGGACTACTTTGTAGAAATTTCTCTCTTTCTTTCAAGCTTATACTACGAGAAGGTCTTCCAATATCAATTTCCTTGGACTTATCAGCAATATTATCAAAAGAATGCTGCCTGCTAATCATCAACTTATTTTTTTTATGACATTGCAGAGCATTATTTTGTGACCAACTATGCTCATAAATTTCTTCAGGAAGTGATAAGTTCGTTGTATCCTGCAGCATCTGATCTTCTTCAATATCATAGAGGTTGCCCATCCGCAAGCACGCATCGCATTTATAGGGAGATCGGCTCGAATAGTGTCCCGCATAAGTGGGCACATTGGAAAGACAGCTCCTGCAGTGGGTGGAATTCTGTCTGAATCTATCGTTCATGTCAGCTAGGGATGAATTTTTATCTTTTAAAGTGTAGTGCTTTGCATAAAGTTTGTACTGATCATTATCTGAAAGATTGTCTTCACTATGCAAGGGAGTCCTGTTAGCATTCTCTGCCTTCCTGTAGTTGTCATTGTGATCTTGATAAACATCAGGAAACTCTATAGTTTCTGGAAGGACAATATTTTCGATGTACTGAGGTGTGTCCAAGCGGAATCCTGGCTCCTTGTCAGCATCAATTGTGTAGATTTTATCCCGTGGAGAGCTCTGTTTGGTTTTCAGATATGTCAGTTCCACTTCACTACAGTCTTTTGGGTATTTTGATGCTACTGTCCTTTTTTTAAAATTGTCCTTGGTTTTGTGGTGCTTATTGTTGTTTTCAGGTTCCATGTGGCACGTAGCTCTGCTTGATGTCTCTGATACATCTGAATGGACAATCTCTTCAGGAAGGTATCTTTGGCTTTTCACTGAAAGTTGCCTGTTTTCATCTGACCCATTTTCTCTCTGGGAACCTTGGCTCTGGCGTACAGATTCTTGACGTAAAGATTCAACAGATTTCATCCAAAGCTGCCTGGGTCTGGAGTTCACTTTTGCTTCTGTTGTTACTGCAACTTCCACTGTATTTGGGTTGGACTCGTTCAGCGTGAGAGGATGCTGACCTTGGAAAACATAGTTGTTCAGATTGTCCTTGTGTCGATTGCCAGGAAGCGTTTGCAGTTCACTCATGTTGTCACCAAAAAAGTTGTCCTTTGTCTGAAAGGATCTGTTATCGGAAAATATCAAGTTTCCTTTGTCCATGACCATATCCATAATCAAGGAACCCCTCTGAATAAAATCAGCTGTTCTTTTGGGGGAGTTAATTCTTGAAGGATTGATATTGGTCATATTTTTTGCTGTTCGCAGAAGTTTTAACATATTGGTTTGGGAATTGGTCAAACTAAAGTCAGGAGACTTCTTTTTTTCTTCAATGTGTACTCCATGAATGCAGCTGTAAATACCCTGTAATGTGAGTAACATAAATTATATCACTAGGTAAAGATTTTGAATATTTCCATTCTCTTTTTTTATTAACAATGAAGAACAATTAAACATTGCTTATCTAATGACTGGAAAGATTAAAAATACATATCTATTCTTTTAGAATTTCCTTACATTGATATGGGAGAATAATTCCTGCCATATCTGTTGGCACTGCAAAGGAGAAAAATTGCCAGTATTTTACAACTCAGTGATCTGTGTTGGCCTCCAGTGCTTGCTGTAGAAAACAAGATCAGAAGGTACCTCACAAGGTTCTCTAGTCCCATCACAAAATGTAACTGATCTTCAGCAATGGAAGCTCTTTTATTTTAAGCCAGCGATTAAAATATCCCTCTAAACAAGCCTGCAGTCAGGCTATTTTGGAAAGTAAGGTACTCTTCATTTTCACCGAAATAAAATGGCTTCTAGTCACGGTGTTTCTTTGTTTTCTGTTTCCTATCCTAGTACATATGAAAAAAACCCAGCTCCTTCCAAAGCCTGGATTTGTTCATTTTGAGCAAAAGTCTGAAACCCATCTTTTAACTCCAACCTCTTTGGTCACTCCTCTGAGCTCAACAAATATTTCTGACCCTGTGCACTTGTAATTTGCAGAAATTTGCCTTTGAAATAAGTACTTCTTTTTCCTCACATTGGTTAGGAGAATTTCACATGTAAAAGGCCAAAAGTATAAAGTTTAAATGGAAAATGTGGAGGTTGAAGTGTATGTTTTTCTAGACAACCCCCCAACAGGGTAGGGCAGAGTATTTTTAATGTAGTTCCAAAACAGTCCGATTTACTCAACAGGGAAATTTCAGCACATTTTAAAGCAATTAGGCATTTTTTTAGTATCATTGTTAAATTCTCCTCAGCTATATAAAAATCCAGCAAAATCAATTGCTTAATAGAAGTACTATTTGTTTTTTTTAAAAAAGACAAAAACCAACTCATTTGTCAAGATACAAGAACAACCACATATTTTTCTTATTTTACAACAAGTACCAGTTATTTAGATATGTAAATCCACTTTGGGTTTGGTAAAGTTATCATTAAAACCTGTGTTTTTTCTACACAAAACATAACATAAACATAAATGACACTTTGGTTTGACCTTGTCTCATGTGGCTTATTCACTTTTGCTATTCAGAAAAGCTTATACAAATATTCTGGTATATTTTTATCACTTAAAATCCACTTCTTTCGGGAATACAGAAAACAGAGAGCTAATGTCTGTCATCAATTTTGTATTTGTTTCGTTGGGATTCTTTTGTGGAAATTAATCCACGTCCTGTGTCTGAGCAGCTCTACCATTTCTTCATCAAAATTTCCCCTAAATGTGTTAGATTCCAGCATTTGATTACTGATTATCCTGGCCTATGGTAATTCATATCCTAGAATAATCCAACGGAGAAAAGACTTCACATGGAACACAAGCACATCCTAAGCCCATGGACTACTCTAGAGCATCACACTGATGCTCTAACATGCATTTCAAATGTCCAAGTGGGAATACAAGGGAAGATAACGTTTTACAGAGGTAGTGCTTATTCTGACTGTTGCCCAAAAGGGGAACGTGACAGTAATACCAACCCTGCTGATTGAGAACAGCAATCCCGGCCTGTCTGAGCAGACTCCAGTGAAGCAGAATCGAAGTTTCCAGTAAAATAAGTGCTCCCAGACAAAGGTAATTAAACTGAGTGCCATGGCTGCTGCAAGCATGTAAAACACTCCTGCCATGTTGTCGATGTCCAGCTGGCTGCTCATGACTTCATTCTTCTCATTGTGGCAAATACCAGTCAGCCACAGGGTTTCTAACTCTTCCATTTCCCCTAGGGAGAGCAAGGAGGCAAACCAGTCACCACATACCCCTTCCAGAGCATATTTTCACTCCAGCCTCCCAGCCCAAGAAGATGGTTTTGAATGTTAAAAGACAGACCATCCAAACAACAAAGATTAAATGGCAAGTTTAAGAATTCAGCATGAGCCAGAGCACCCAGGTCCAGCAGCTGGCTGCCCGCGATGCTGCACCGGGCCGTCGCTGCAGCAGTCATTACTCACATTTCCTCTACAGTTGGCTGCCTTTCAGTAATAAGTAAACTGATTCAGAGATGCGGTTTTAAACCACTTTCTGATCTAGAGGCACTTTAGAAAGAAAAGACATTATTTATCAAAGCTTTCTGTTTTTCTTCCCATAAATATTTTTATTTACGGCAAAGCAATGACAATCACAAACACTGGATATAAAATCACCCAAAGCATTATGTCTGCAGGTTACGGTAACTTTATATTGGAAATTGAAAGCTTGGCTAGCTTTAGCCATACAGCACATGCAGCAAGTGAGGAAAAACAGTTGGATGTGACGCGGTATTAAGGAAGTCTATAGTGTTTCATACACCACCTGCTTTTCTACAGAAAATAACTCTCTTCATGCTTGGATATTTGCAGGAATACAATATTCCCCTTTTCTTGCTTAAGTTTCTTTTTTAAAAAGAAAATTTTTTATTTTAATTAGTATCTTTCAAATACAGTCCTCCTGGTTTTCTATCTCTTCATTTTCTGTTTGCCCCCAGAGACCTGGGTGATGCAGAAATGCAAACTTTCCCACGTCACCCACCCCCAGCCGTCTCTCGCGGTGCCCTGGGCACCCCCCTCTGCTCCCACCTGGCCCTCGGGATCCCCCAGCCTTTCTTACAGCCTCCTCTGGCCTGCTGCTGCTGCTGCTCTCTGCCTCCTGGGCAGCATCAGGAAAATAAGTTGTGTCGTCACGTGCCTGAAACAGAGCATCCCTGGTTTCTGGTTCCGGCTATGTCACACCCTGGCTGCTGTGAAACACTTCGTTTGCTCAAAGCTAAGGAACCGGATCTGCGCTCCCCCTCCATTGCATATTCTTAGTCTGTTCCTGCCAAAATTGGTTTTATATTGGATGACATATTAATTTTCAAAAGTTTGCATTCTTAGTGAAGCGTTGCATGTGCATACATGCCTGTTTGTTCTCTATTACTATTTTTAATTACATAAACGTCACTGTTCCTAGAAAAGACAGCAGGCAAGGCAAAAGAAAGAGAAGGGCAGTGTTCGGTGGCTTGCTGCGTTTCCCAGTTTAGGATATGGCTTCAATCTGGGGAAGAATTCCTATGCTACAGGTCCCTAATCCTTACCCAGCGATTAGGGAATGCATTTTCAGTACTATGATCCATACATCTTTGGAGTAAAGGCCAGAAAATAATGGCTAGAAGCTATATTTGCATTTCATCTACCTGCAGGCCAGACTAGATCAATGACCTGCTGTGCAAGAGCATTTTGCAGGACAGAGTGCCAGGGCACTCGGAAACCTGCAGCCCACAGATAATCTGGATGCGCGAGTTGAAAGTGGAACACGAGACTGTGATGGAGAAATTGCTTCTCATGGAACGTGAAGGAAAAAGTTGAAGTAGAAAGGACAGTACCAAGGCACCTTAGCAAAGGCATTTCAAAAATTCGTGAGAGGTGATTCAGTTCCTAGTTAATTCTGAGTTTAGTTTTGTGCTTGAAGCATGAATTGAACCTCTACATCTGAAAAAGGCAGTGCATCTTCTCCTAAACCACAGTGCTCAACCTCCAAAACACCCAGGAGAATCCCCAAAGAAAAAAGTAAATCCTAATGAATCTTTAAAAATTTTCTAATCCAGGACATAGTGACAATAAATTATTAATTGTAGCAGTTCAGATATTGCAGACTGTCACCACATCAATATTTGGGGTTCATCATTTCATTTCCATATCTTAGCACATTTGGATTTCTTTTGTTCTGCTAAACCTCAGGGGATTGTTCCCCTCGTCTCTTTCAAGTCCTCCCCACAGTCTATGAAAAAAAACTCACAGAGGCTATAGAACAGAAAAGAACCCAAGTCCAAAGAGAGAGCAAGATTTCTGGTTTGCACATTAGTAGCCAAAGCTCTGGCAATCAGCCCTCATTATTTCCCACAGGAAAATTCACATCTCCCAAGATTGTCAAACATCAATTTGGTTTGACTGCTGTGCCCTTTTACAATTCATAACAGAATTCACAAAGGAATTGAAACCTCTTTCTTATTACTGTTGCCTCGTTGTTACTTTCCCTTTGGCATGTACATCTAAAGGAACTATTGACAATCCACTAACCTTTCCAAAAACGTCGCTACAGAAACAAACCAAGCTTGTTGTGAGTCGAGATGAATGACAGTGCCCTGGCAAGCTACAAAGAGCAAAGCATCCCAGAGCCTCGCAGATCTGCTGTTGCAATATCCCCCCCTTAGAGCCGACACTGACAGAAACCCTGCTAATTAGTACCCAAAAGTAACCCACAGCTTTACAGATCGCAAAACACTGTGAATCATTGCACTGTCGTATTTATGAAATTATATTATCTGGGAATGGGCAGATTAGGCTGGTAATTCTGGTCTCTGTATATTACTATTTCCAGTATATATTTATATACATGTGTTTGTGTATGCGCAGAAACAGACACACAGACAGTCTCCATGTGCGCATAATTCTAATTAGCAAGTAAGAGCTTGCAATCATCCATAGAAAGACCTCAGAAATCTATGTCAGCAACCTCAATATATACAACTGCCAGGCCCCAGTGAACCAAGGGTTAATGGAGTTCAAATCTGCAGTAATAGGGGTGGTCTCAAGTTACTTATAAATATTAATTCATCTTATTTTAAGGCTTTTTGTTTTCATTTCAGACACTTACTAAAAGGAATGTAATGCCACAATAATTTTCTACATCCATCCAGGTGTGGATGAGATTAACAGCTAAATTAATAGTTGCTGATTTCAGCAACAAAATACCTCATGACATTAGCACAAGATTAGAAAGTGAACAGTTCCAATGTACTTGACAAAAAAAATAGTGTTTATTTTCTGTTTAATATATTCACAGTATATCTAACCTGCAAAATTCACAAATAACTGTATGGTGCCTACATTAAGATATTTTTTAAATTTCTATAGTGCTGTATCATAAAAAGTCTGCCTCGTTTGTAGTGTAAGAATCAGGATAAGCGCGTATTTTAAAGATCCACATTTCAAGCAATGTTGAACCTCTACACTATTCACTCAAAACACAGTTTAGTCTTCTCTAATAAACTGCAAAATTCCGTCTCTCCCAATGGTAATTCATGACTATTTACCATGTCTGTAGGTCAGAGCGCAAACAGCACCCAGACCCCTTTGTGTTTCTCCGGGTTTGGTGCTGTTTGCACAGCCCCCCGCCAGCCGGCCGCTCTGACTCTGCCCCAGCAGTGCCTCCCTTTCTGCGTCCTGTGCAACACCGCAACACCTCTGAGTGTCTGACAAATTATCACTCTGGGAAGGAGGGAAAAACCGAACAGTGTGCCCTCCGAATAATTTTTTCACAATAAAAACATTGTTATCCAGACACAGAAAATACCCAGACCAAAGGGCAGAATTGCACACTTTTCCTCACCACAGCCCTTAGCACTTTTTTGCAGGTTAAGTGCCATCTACCCCTGTCCCATCCTTGCGGAGCTCATGCTGCCCTCTTGCAGCCTCTGTCATTGGCTCCTGGAGGTGTGCCAGCTCCCAGGGGTGCTTTAGGGGGTTACTGGTATCCCCAGATTCTCTGAAGTTCCTAAGCCCAGCATCCTCCCTTGGTTCTCAGCTTCGCCCACTGAACCACCTTCCCGAGAGAGGCAGCGTCCTCCCCAGTGACGGGCCAGCCACCAGCCAGTCTACCTTACGGGTCATTTCCCTGATGTTCTTTGTTTTCTGGGTGTTTTTTTCCTCTACGTCTACACAGGTATGCAGGAAGATGCACACATACTGAAAATTACACATTATTCATAAAAAAGAGAAAGCCTAAACCCATATAATCCATCATTCTCCACATGTACTTACAGAAAAGCAGTTCAGGGTAAGATTTTTTTTTTCTGAGAGGGAAAAAGTTTTTCAATACTTGTCTGCTGCCTTCCTCATGATTAGTAAAAAACCTAAAATCTTTTATTATCACCCAAGTATGTCCCTAGTTACAAACTTGCCATAAATAAACAAGCACAAAGTTTCATAATTACATCCAGAAAGAGAACAGACTAGGACAACTTTCCTGGATGCTTATTCAAAAAGCAAATAATAAAATCAGCTTTCTGCTTCATTCCAGGAGAGACAGCAAGACCTCTGAATCTTGAGTGGCACCTGAGCATCTTCTCCCCCTCTCCCCAAGGATACAAACGTGGGAAAAAGTGACAGAGATGGAGAATCTAACCCTGTGTCTTTCTGATGGCAGAACCAACAGCGTACGACAGCAGTCGGTAAGTAACAAGCATTACAAATGCAGTGTGCCTGGCGGTCCCCAGCCCGGGGGATTTCATCCTTCTCCCCACAGCTGCTGCCAAGCACCCAGGGGCATGGTCCCAGCCAGTACAGCTCTGGGTCCAGCTCCATCCAGGTAGAAAAATATCCCCAAAAATCGAAGTCAGTTTATGATTTCCCTCCTTCGAGCTTCACTCACGGGAAGTAAGCCAAGCCTGGGCTGGGTGTCAGTGTGACGGGGGAACACAGCCAGACCAAGCACAGACTCGTGACAGTCCAAAGAGCAGTCCCAAGTCGGGGACACTGTTTGCTTTAACAGGTGTGCTGCAGCCAGCCCCGGGACACACCAGGAGCAGAAGTTTGGACAGTGTTTGATGCAGGAATATTGAAGATATGATAATATGCTTTGGAATTAGCTCTACACGTAAGAAAAGCTTTTCAAGAAGCCATTAAATAAAAATCACAGAAGAGAAGAAGCAGCAACATATAAATGGTGATTACAGTCAAAGCATTGGAAAAGCAGAAAAGGAAAAAGAAGTGGTCTTTGTGAAGGATTTACTATTTACTCCTGTTTCACTTATCTACATTGTCTGCAAGAACAGTTATCCTATCAGATGAGTAACTACATTAATTTTACAAAATTTGTAATTGGAAAATCAACTTTTAAATTTTGGTTCTCTTATTATCCTCCAAATGATCAAAATAAATTGCTAAATAATTTGTTTTAATATTTCTATAAGTACTA
The DNA here is from genome assembly GCA_013400615.1 of Syrrhaptes paradoxus. Taxonomy (NCBI): domain Eukaryota; kingdom Metazoa; phylum Chordata; class Aves; order Pterocliformes; family Pteroclidae; genus Syrrhaptes; species Syrrhaptes paradoxus. The sequence goes on from VZTO01021303.1 coordinate 307,073, forward strand.
AAGTCTATAATTCACTGAGTTCTGATTTTTCTTCTTTAAAAGATACGTGTTTTCTGCCCTGCTTTAACCACGCAGGTTAAAGGCATCGGTTCCTGGAGATAATCACTGATGGTTCACAGGCTGCCACAACGACCTCCTTAGGTACTCTGGAGGGGTGTTTTCATCAAGCTCTTATCTTAATTTTAACCTGTCTAATTATTTTCACACATGAAGGGAGAAAAAATCTATTTTATATATCCCTTCTGGATCCAGAAAAAGATGTTTAACACTTCACGTGCTGTTTGTAAATGACAATTTCAGGGTGGCTCATAGAGCCAGCCCGTACCTTCACCTTGCTGTAAATCAAAACCTGCCGCTGAGGTGCCAGCAGAGCTTAAAACCTAAATCAAACTGAGGAAAAAATAATCTAATGGGGGTTTCTCTGGCAGTGGCATTTCTCAGATGGGCTACCATTCCTTTGAGTATGGGTGAGAGACTGGATTTACAGTGACATCCATTGCACAAGGGCGCTTGGAACCACCCGGGCCGTGGAAGCCGCAGCGTCAGGTCCTGCCGCAGGCGTGTCAGGCAACTGAGACTGCATGGAAAGTCACCCTCCTCTGACCCCAGAAAACATTGCCTTGCATGAATGAGAGTTGCCTGAAAAAAGTAATTCTCCCCTACATCGTGTTGCTTCATACACTGCAACCACCCGTATCTGAGTGCAGCCTGTGTTTTCTGCAGGAGCACGCCCAGGGCAGCAGGAAAGGATGCTCTGCCCCAACAGAGAAAACCATCTGTCGCCCCATGTCCTTCTTTTNGAAACCTGACATTTAGCAATTATAGATCTTGAATAAAAGGGTTAAATAACTTTCACATCAGGCAGATGTAGGGCATCATCTTCCAAACAGGGTGGCTGCAGTAGCAGGATCATCTGCTTATTCAGACTGGACAAGGGGCAGTTTTCAGACTGTTCCACACTTTGCTGACAACTCCCACTAAGTGATGGAGGAAGGTGGCACCCATCACTTGGAGACTCTAACAAGAGAGGGTCTTTACCCTGAATACAGAAGTCAGAAGCCAAATGGGTTGATGTGTGTTTGGTTCAACAAGCTCATCAATTTCCATTTGACCTAGTTATATGATCCATACCACATGCTCCATATAAGTGATTATATAAAAGCACAGTGACTTTTTGAATTCAGTCTGGATCCCCCAAAACAATCTCTTTTGCTCTTATTTTCCGAGTTATTTCCGCCTGTACAAATACCAAGAGGAACACAGATGACTGACAGCAATACACCTCTCGTGAGCCAGTGCCTGCACTCTGCACGGCCCCGTTAGTTAAGGATGAATTAACAGTCCTGCTAAGCACAACTTTCAGTATTACAATCCCTCTAACTCTTGTTCAGCTACACAAACACCCTCCACTTATACTCTCACACTCTCCAGTCACATTTGTTCCACCCACTGCTTAAGGAGGACACTAAATATATACACAGAGAATCTCTGGGATTGTGGGTGCATTCAGCCTGAGCAGCACGCACTGAAAATATGTCCTTACAACCACATACATATTTCCTTCTTGGTCTTTAACAGCCAGCGTGAGTCACGCTGCTACACTTCCTTATAATCTAGACAGAGATTTGGAAGGCTTATGACAAAATATGGAAAAGATAGCAGAGAGCTTTCCTCTTCCAGATGTAAGGGGCAAATCTCATTTCCACAGTTACCTATTGCCCCTAAGGAGTGGGAAGCAATTATCCACCCCAGAAAATAATTCTCAGTGTACTAAGCCATCCTAAAAGCACATAAAGATTAACCAGAACCGAAAGTTATTAGGAAGGGAATAACAGGCTCTCTGTGGAATCTCAAACCAAGTTTTCTTCTTTACATCTCTGTGTCTCCAATTGCTTTAAAGGTTGCAGATTTAAGGGTTAAGGGCTTAATACAGCTATGCCATCTGCCCCTCTTTTCCTGGAGATCTCTTCCCAGACCTTCGTTTAGCCGAGCCTGTAGGCTGCAGGTAGTGCAGCAGGTTACAAACACCCCGCACACAGCAGACGCCTGACCTGCCAGCTGGCTGATATTCTCTCACCCCTCACACACTGGCTCACCTTACCCAGCATTTTCCTGTTCCTCGTTTCCCTCCCTTTCCACTGTCATGTGTCTTTCATCCTGCTATTTCTGCTGCATCTCCCATAGCTAAAGGCTCCCTGCTGTCCTCCCCGTCCCACGCACACTCTGAAGCCCTCTCACTCTCAGTCCTGAAGCAGCTTCGCCATTTCCAGTTCAATAATGGCACTGCTCACAAACGGGGGAAAAAAAAAAAAAGAGAGAGAGAAAGAAAAATACATTCTCCTCACCCACCAGGCACTAGTGATTCTGCTCCAAATCTCAAAGACATGATGCTGTTTCAGAAGCAATGTCTTTCACACTGCTTTTCCAGGTATTTTCAGGAAAGCACCACTCTGCTTTGAATGGTGCTGTGCAGCCCACACCGGAGGAGCATCAGCAATACTTGTGCCTTCTGACAGCTGGCCAGAGGTTCCTCGTGCGGAAGGTGAGATGAACACGGGTGCCTTCACAGATGCTGCAGTCCAGCAGCTTTGGACTTGCTGAATTAGGCAGGCTGTGCACTCGAGCCTTTGCTGCACTGATCGAGTGGCCAGCCAGCACAAACCAGCAGTGGACAGCTGCTAAGCTAACGTGCGGGGTTCCGGGTGTGCCAGCCTGCCCAGCTGCTCCGTACAGGGGCTTACAAAAGAAATCAAAGCACATATCACGCGAGTCGTCACTGCACAACATTTCTGTTCTGACACGTGCCTGTGGCTGTGGGGAGAAGATCCAAACAAAATGATGGTGCTGCTTCTTCGCAGCTGTACTGTTTTAGCTGCTTTTGAACTCCTGGGTGCTTGCATTTCTCAACAGAAGATTGAGAAATAGTCTTCTGTGTCTCAGTAGAAATCTTTTTATTTCTCTGTTAAAAAACAATGACCAGCACAACCACCTCTGCGCTTTAAAGAAAGATGATCAACTATGTTGAACAAAACTGTAGATGCTAATGGTCAGCTGAAAGTTTCCACAGATAATGAGACGTGATGTATAGATAGCAAGATGTACAAAGTCTGAAATTCACTAGTAATACACTTCGCTCACATCCTTTATGCAAGACAAAGCAACTCTTTAAAAAGATTCAGTGTTCCAAAGCAATTAATCTGATACTAACAAACGCATATTCATCCCAGCTTCCTGTGAGCAGGGCTGTGCATATGATATTATAGCTATTTTTTAAATACCTCAGCCACTCCTTCCCATCCTCCTTCCCTCTATCTGTTTTCCTCCTTGCTGGAGTAACAGATTTGGCACCTTGTCCTTCCACTGAGACTTCAGAGTCACTTGCACAGTGTAATTGTTAATTGTCCTGTAATTTGTCCACTCAGTAGAGCTATCCTCAGGACCAGAACACTATTCATGTAGACACATATAAACCAACCAGTCTAAGCTTAAAGTTAACCCTAACACAAGCCTACACCACTCTGCATTCATCTTAATTTTTTTCCAGTGACAACAAGATAAAAAAGAGGGTTTAAAGGCATTGACTTTAATGCAGAAAAAGCATTGTGCTTTGGAAAGTATGAAAAGATGCTCCTGCATGAACAAGCCATTAATACTTCAGCTGGATGTTTTACATCAGCAAGGAAGAGAGAAATGGTTCCTATCCAATCTGCAAAAATTTAATTCCAGTATGTAAGTGAACCAGCTTAGTTAGGAGCATGGTATAGAAGCAAGGAAAAATCATATGGGAAAAAACATATGAGAAAAATCACAGGAGAAAAACACACACAGAGGAAACTGAAAGCTCTAAAACACATTTCAAAAGGCTGTCTCAGTACTATGTAAACGTAAAAGAGAGATGAGGTCACGGTTTCTGTAGGTGCAAGCAGATACATTCTTAAACAAACTACTTGACCTTATCCAAATATTTTGTATCATCCAAATGGTTCTCCTCTCTTATTAACACAATATTCATATCAAGAATTGTGTTTGTCCAATTCATCAGGATTTTTTTCTTACAGTTATGAAACTCATTAGATTTATAACCATCCTTTGAAATTACTCCACACTGTGATGAATGTTCAATTACATATACTGGATAATAATTCAATACTGCCAGGCACTTTGCTGTTTTATAGGCTTAGTCTTAAAGTAAAATACATTCTGCAGAGGCTAGACATGTGAAAGAAGTATTTCTGCCTTCATTTGTGGCTGCCTAGTTACTTAAACAGCCTCATTCCGACTCCACGGAGGCCTTCCCAGGAGTATCATCTTAAGACGAAACTTTCCCGCCGACCATACTTGCTCTAGTCGAGATAACTTCAAAGAGATTTTTAGTGATACAGCAAAGTGATGCTGGTCTGAACTCTGGGTTCATCCCTTCTAATTCATCAGAACAGAGTTACGTAAGTTCATAGCTAAAAAGATTACTCATCAAACTACTGAAGTTAGCTGTAGATTACAAAATCAGGTCATGCTAGTTCCAGGCAATCACTGTACATTTAATTTCTTGGTGTTTTGTTCCAATTCACCTGCAATGTACTTTATAAATCAGTACAAAAAACTTCAACCTCAATATAATTTCCTGTTTGGTTTGGGTTTTTTTGTTTTTGTTTGTTTGTTTGTTTGTTTGTTTTGTTTTTTTTTTTCCTCTTAAAATTTGTCTTCTAGACCTGTGACACAATGAAGTCAGACAAGGTAGCAAACATTTCTGGGACTAAAGGAAACACATCTACAATAATGCCTACACATCATATATGCCCAACTGCTATTCTCTTTAATAGTGCCCACACCATTTTCTGAGAAAACTTAGGGATCCTCTACAAGAGAAAATGAACATTTCAGCATTCATGGGTTGTTCAGAGTATGTTCTAAAGGTATGGAAAAATACCACTGAAAAAATGCTATAAACAAATTCACATGGTCTATGCATTCATAACTTTTGCTTATCTTCTGAAGTAGGATCTGAGCAAGATGAACATGGGAGCAGACATTTCAGGACAAGCTTTCATTCACCTGGGTGCCTTCTGTATCTAATGCAATTCTATAAATTTTTTATATGGAAGTTTTAATACTGAGTTTTGTAGACAATTCATTTGTATTATTTTTAGCTACTAAAAATGGGTTAAGGATAAAAGCATTCATGTCCTATGCAAACCCATAGGTCAAAGTGTAAATACACTCTAAGATTTTTCACTCTTTCCTCCCATCCATTTTGTTTTCTCCCTGATGTTCAGAGACAAAGTGACGCATAAAAATGCAGTACTTTTGGTATTTTGATGAGCTTTTTCTTGAGTAGTTCAAATACATTCCCTTCCATTTAATTTATTTTCTTTCCCTGTGATTTAGTTTCCTTTTGTTGGATGAGAAGTATCAAAAATGCTGAAAGAGTAAGCATGGAGAAAATACAATGTGGAAAGAATGAAAACCTCAGTGATGCTCTGGCAACATCTAGAGGGGTTAGCCCACAACTGAGAAAGACACCTCAGATCCTCCTTCAGGCTACAGAAGCATTTTTCTTCTTTAGTATGGGACAAATAATTCAACTTCTCTGATTCAACTTCTCAATCTAAAAATAGGCCGGAATTACAGGACCTGACACTTCTTAGTAGTGTTACACAAATAAGAAGAAAAATCTATTCATAATATATTCAGAAATAGAAAAATAGATAAAATATTTTAGCCAATTAATTGCAACTGTTTGAAACAAGAATATGTAATTTCTTGAAACCTAGCTATTATGGGTCGTACACTCATTCCTTAGCAGAAGGAAGCAAAGTATCTCTCTATGTACACTAGACAGAATGCATCAGTCATGATGATTACAGCTCTTCCAGTCACTGAGTATTGTAATAGGAGTAATATCCGTGTGCTGGAAGACTAACACACCCACTGTCTCCAGTATGAAAATTAATGTCTTGGTTTTTGTGGAACAGGAGGCCACTATGCTAAGGTCTTGCACTTTGCCATTTAAACTGTCCTGTTAGACAGCAATTTACCATTCTTAGTCTCAGTGACATGCTACTGGTGACATTAAGAGCGTATGTATTTTTCAGTAAAGCCCTCTTTTTCACTGACAGAGAAATGCAAAGTTAATACATGCATCTATGTAAAAAACCCCCAAATTATCATGTACCACACACCATATTCCAGTCTGATGGATGATTTTAGTCTGTCGTAATACAAACAATTTTGAACCACTATATTTTTATTTGCATGCACATGTGAAAGGCTTGAAGTTTCACTGTGGCAAAGAAACATTTCTACAATCAAAATGTAGTTCAAGCTCTACGTGGACAAGCCATTATTACTGCCTACAAATGTATCAAAGATGTGCAGTAAGTTCTCTTTTTCTTCAGGGCAGAAGTGCCAAGAGGACCTACAATTCCTCCTTTTTTGTGTTAGAATGAAAAATAGCCATTTGAAATCCATTAACATGCTACTTCAATTCCATAAACATTATTTTACCCAAAGATTAAATTAATCCATCCACTCACACCGGTTCAAACTTGAGCTAAACACTTCTAAATAACAAAACAGCCACGCTGAAAGAGAACTCATCTATCAAGTAAAAATTCTTCAGGAATTGCTCAAAGGCAAAAATAAAAAAAGACGTTAAATAGATTTAGAAATGCTCTCTAACATTGAGACCACCATTACTTAATGATGTGTATGAAAACACTTTCTGAAAATAGATGCAAATGTCCTTGGCAGTTGTGGTTTGACCTGGCTGGCATCCAAGCACCATGCACCACTCACCCTTCCCCCTCCAGAGGGGTAAAGGGAGAAGAGATTTTTGGGGTGAGATAAGAACAATTCAATAACTAAACTAGAATAAAATTGAAAATAGTAACTATAATAATAATTATAACAATAATAGTAACAATAATATACAAATGAGTGATACACAGTGAAACCACTCCCTACCCAATTACCAGGGCTTGGCCCATGACTGTCTAATGATCCCAGAATAGATAGAGTCCCTAAAGAGCAATCACAATAAAGAAATAAGAGCACAAGAGCTGTCCGAGAGGGAGAGAGACAACCCTAGGAAAGAGCGGACTTCCAGACAGATCCTCACCTATATACTGGGCATGATGTACATGATATGGATTATGCCATTGGACAATCTGGGTCCCAATCCCAAACCCAAGGTCAAATCCTAGACTAGTAACTGGGGCTGTGCTCCCTCCCAGCTTCTCCTGCACCTGCAGACGCTGGCACAGCATGAAACTGAGAAGTCCCCGACTGGCTCGGCAGCAACTGTAAACGTCAGTATGTGATCACCCTTCTTCTCAGCACAAATCCAAAACACAGCCTCATGCTAGCTACTACAAAGAAAGTTAGTTCTGTCTCAGCCAAAACCTGGACAGTGGTGAGGTGAGTTAGAAGAAGAGAATTCCTGTCTCAGCACTGAGAAATAATTTCACTCATTTGTTTTACATTTTTGGGTTGTGGTTTTTTTTGAAGACAGAAGAGAATAGCAAAAAACTCAGAACTACTGAAACTGAACTGTGCATAGAGAAAAAGAAAGGAAAAAAGATTGGTCCCTACCATCCCCAACAAACTGAAGGAGGGCCAGATCAATTTGTCTCTTCCAAGGTGATCCTTTCTGAAGTGCTATCCCATAGCCTGTAGTGGCAAAGATGTATCCGCTCCCTATGGTGACAAGTTTGCAGCCTTCATCTCTTCCAGCCTTGTAATTCAGCACCGCTGCATCATAGATGAAAGCATCCAACTTCCTGAAATAAAACAAAACATTTTACAAACCAAAATCATTAGGGACAGCTGTTGTCAGACTTCTTTTGTCCTTGATGTTAGGACCCTGTTGAATATCATATGGATTCTTTGATATCATTAATTACATATCCCACTCTGCTGTGTCTAAAATTAACGAAAGGCATCTATTTTAGTGAAGGGAAAGTAGGACACATAGTTTTGCATTTCTATTTTAAGGGATGCTGTTAAAAAATACTGAGCAAGAGAAGGCAAAATGTCTTGTTATCTTTGTATCTTTGCTCTCAAAATGGAAAATAAATATCTTGAGGTGCAAAATGATCTCCAAATACAACACAAATAACAATGGAGAATTTAGAATTGAAACAGCAGCAACCAATTAGTTTATTTTAAATACTGAATGAGACTGAAAATGTGACTTCACCAGTTTTCCACACGCAGTCTTATTTTATGTCTCTTTCCAAAAATAAACAATGAAGGTGGAGGTTAAGTCCTTGCTAAAACAGAGGAAGGTATTGGGCCATATCTGATGCAACTACCTAAATCCTGCTGAAAAATTGTAGAAAATATTTCACCATGATTCCCAGATCCAATCACATTATTTGTGTACCTGGAGCAGAGCAGGAATAAAGGAGCTTGGAAAATTTCAGGCCTTTCGGCCCATCTACCTAAAAATGTCCGAAGGGGATAATCCCCTTCTCTAAGGTAGACAGGGAACAACAACCAAATAGAGGAAAACAGAGTCGGAAAGGAAAAGAGGCAACGTCCTTCAAGAATAATTTGTAAGAGGCACTGTAAAGCAAGAGTTAGAGGAGACAGGGGTATGGATTTTTCTCAAATGAAGGCAGTAAAAGGGCACATACAAAAAGAGGAGCCCATTTGGAAGGACATTCATTTGCCAGCATAGACTTCAGTCAAAGAAAAGACATTCTCATACCTAGAGAAATTCATACACAGTCTTTAGAAGGAAAATTATAAAACTTAAATTTTGTATTACTGTCCTCATTTGCAGCCAAAATCTTTAAGATTTCTATCACTTGCACAAGACTAGCAGAATAGGGAGGCAATAGAAAAAAAATATAATCTCAGCCCAAACCCCACCTGAATGACACACTAAACCAACATCATTGCATCCCCCAGTAACACACTCTCCCCTTTCAACATCTCTGCCCATCCCATAGGAGTCAGAGTAACGGGGAGAACACAGCTACACTATCAGCTTCACCCCCCTTCACCCTGCCACCCCCCCCGGTACCCAGCTCCCCGGCACTGCCAGCACTGCCTGCCATACCTCTGAAGAGCCTCCGTGCACTACTGTGCAGCACTGCTAGAATTTTCTGACTGGATAGAAATGGGAGAGGCTGGCAAAATGCAGCTCATAAACAGTTGGGATCTGTCTTCACGGAAAAGGAATTATAAAAATAAATTAATTGTGGCAAAAACAGGTACAAGAGCATCAGCTTCAGTTATATTATATCAGTATGTACCAGTTGTGACTTCTGTTGCTGTTTAAGTTTTGGATTCACACTTGCCACTAGCTGAAATCAGCTTAAGCTGATAAAGCTTTTCATTTATATCTGCAGAACAGAGCAAGACCTAGGCACATTTGATTTTGGCTACTGACAGAACAAAAAATACTTTAATGCATGACATAATTCAGTGTTCTTAAATAATCAACAGATTCATACAGAACCCTAACTTCTGCAGAACTCTAGATCAGACAATGTGCCACTGAAAATACCCCTTATCCATCTCATGTGAAACCAAGAGAAATACCAGGAGAGAGTGAGGTGATTCCATTTTGTCTGCTGTCATGAGAAAGTGAAGAGTGAAGTTCCTGTCAGTACTTACTATCACTTCCCTTTGAGGATACTTACCCCAAAAGACACCATTCAAGTCATCAAGTTGGAACGTAGTGAAGTAGTTAATTTAGAGAAAGTATAGGTGATTTACACAACCACTAAAAGAAATAATTGGGCCATCATTTGTATTTCCACTCTTCCCTAGAACTCAGTTGGTGTAATCCTCAGCTTAAAAGTCAGCTTAGCTCCATCAGTGCTGAAAGTCTGACTTTCTCCTTCTTTAAAATGGGTAATTTAACATGTGGAGAACAAGCACTAGACATTTGGTAGGTGATGTGGCACAAATTCAACACAAGACCAGACAGTCTCTGGACTGGCCCAGACCAGATGTGCTCTGATTCAGCACTTTGGGAGACGATCCTTGGGTTGTGGAGAGAGAAAGATCCAAAATCCACGTCCTTTGGCTGGGTGCACAAACAGGGGGAAAAGAAAACTGCTCGCAATACCCTCAAGATCCCTGTAACATTTCTGATCTACAGCAGACAATTACCATAGTCAATCCAATCCAATCTCATGCTTTCAGCCCTCCGCGGTTACCTGTGGGGAGGGAAGGATGCTTCCCCTCTCAGAGGATGCCTTTGGCTCAGGCAAGGGATTGGGAGATAACGCTCCTCTCTGTGGGTACTGACACCGTGGCAACAAGCAAACCCTGCGTTAAAATACACTCCAGAATTTGTCATCTGTTTATTCTGGGATTTATAGTTTTGCAATGTAAGCGTATAAAACACATGCTGGTAAACACAGGGAAAATATAGAGAGTCAGCTCTTCTTCTGTCAAAACAGGATCAGGCAGAAATACAGAGGGAAAAGATATCTTTGCTAAAGACTCCAGGGAAAAAGCCTTGTGAACTGTGAGAAATCACGCTCTCCATGTGCAGCTTACCTCCTTGGGTATTGAGCAGTGTAGTAAAACCCTGGGACAGAAAAACAAGGCACAGCCACAGCTTTCCTCACTTGCTGTGGACCCCTCCCCGGCTTCCCAGAGAGCCTGGCATCAGCGGCAGTGGGTACACACAAGAAAAGCAGGTTCTGAAGAAGAAGGTGACTTCACTTTTGAGGGTTTTCTCTATGCTACTTCTATAAGGTCAGAGTAAATCTCACTACACAAATCAATTTAAAACAAGGTACTTCCTTGACAGATGCTGCATCTGCTAAAACTTGATACCCACTGTCTGAAATGTAAATCAAAAAGTTCATTGCCCTGAAAAGTCTTGCTGTCTACAAATACAGACTCATATTCAGAATATTTTTTCTCCATTTCCAACATAAATTTTATAACCTCTCAAGGCTTAATTATCTCTTCACCATGTGCTGATTACAGAAGTGCTATTCCTCCCAAAGCAAAGCTTCAGAACACGCTGTACCCCTGGGGTGTGGGCAGGCAGTGACGCGCCACGAACGGAGCTCTCAGATGTTGGGGCAACCAACTCTTTCATGACCAGGAGGTTACTTTTCTGACACTCTGACCTTTTAAGAACTTTCAAACAACTTTAAACATTCTTCAGTAAGATTTTACAAAAACTGAGACAGTAAAATCTGGGTAAGTGTGAAAATTTGACCCTTTCCTGGTTGTTCGCAAGGATGGCAGCGAGCATCAGATCTGGCGGAAGACAGCAGGCATTTGTGCAGGCTGCTGGAGCTGCAGAGGACTTTCCTTCCTGCCCTGTCTGTGTCGGGAAAGCCACATCTGCTGTTTTGCTTGGCACTGAGGGAAGCCAGGCTGTGTGCACATGGTGACTGCTGGACACAGAACCCATCCTTTCTTGTTTCTCTTCAGGCAGGACTGGCAAGGCTGGCTCTGTGCTCCAGCTCACCCGTTTCTTCTTTCTCTTCTTTTCCTACAGTCCCACCAGCAAGCCCCAGGATTTTTTTTCTTGTGGTAGCACAATTCAACCATGCTACAGAGCTGAGAAGCTTTGCACTGGTCCGAGGGCTGAGCACTCTGCTGGTTTAGTTCCATATTCCCTGTAAAGCAGCTCACGTGCACCCAGCACAGCTCCCCATCCCAAGAAAGGCTCAGAGCCTCTTGCAAACCTCAGTCACGTAAAAACGATTCAATTAACTTGTCACTTCAGTGCAGCCACTTCAGGAAGCGAAAAGCTTTGTCACATTGTGTAGGTTTAAATAAACTGCTAAGAATTATTAGAAAGATAAAAGAGAACTATAGAAACTGGAATGCAGCAAGGAACAAAATTTATAACTGCCATGAACCTGCCAACCGCACCAGGCATCCTCAGCGACTGCAGAGGAACAGGACTACAGGGCGCTGTGACTCATCCGAGCCACGGGCAAGTTTGTAAACTTCCTCTGAACTACTGCAGCAATCCTGAGGAGGAGAGAAAATAAACATTTGGGAATATTTATATGACAGAGACTACAAAGGCAAATGTCCTGCAGCACCTAGCAGGCATGAAGAGGAAAGGAGAGAATTTTAGTTCATACAGCATAGGAGACATCAGGTGTTATAAAATTATTAATTGGAACAGTTCTAAAAAAACTCATTAAAACTCATAAGAGCATTATTGAATGTAATAATCTGGAGTGGGACATCTGTGAACAACAAATGTGGACAGTCTTGTACCTAAACGTTTGTGAGTCACCAAGAAGTATGAGAGTTGAAAAATCGTAACAGCTATTGCAACTGTGTAAAGAAAACTAAAGTTAGAGGAAAAGATACAGAAAAGTCATTTCAGAAAAGCTAAAACCAATTCCTTATAATTTTTCCCACCTTTACTATTGGCACATACTTTTCTCCAAATTCCTATGATGAAAATTCAAAAGCAGGATTAGGAAAATGCCCCTTTATTAGTGGTAGCTTCTTCCTCACCAACAGAAGTACAGCTCATTTGGAAAATGTTACTTTGCTTCCTTAACCAACTGCATGATCCTTCAGCAATTTTGTTTTCTTGATGGAAAGAGGGAAAAATCTAAAATGGCAATCTGCTCTGTAGTTCTAGAGACACAAACAGTGATCCAGCCCACTAGAAATCAATCTCTTTCAATTGCTTTATGTCCTGCTGTGACCTCTGTCGTAGCATTCAGAAAATGAGAGGGGTGCTTTAATGCAGTCCTGTTTATTCACGTTCTTCTATTTTACTGTCAAGCACTGGAGCCTATGCAACAAATAATACTGTGTTTTCATTGAGGATCAGAGAACCTGGAGCATGACTGAAGTCACTTTCCACTTTTCAACTCCTGCAGTAAATCCAAACACAGTATCTACAGCAGAGTTAATTTCTTGCTAAAGTGGGTGCCGTTCGGTGCAGTGCTCATCTGTCAGATTCAGGACATTAACTTCAGAATCTATTTTTCTCCCTCTCATTTCTTTATGTTTTCTAACACCCCAAATATGTTCTTTTCTCAGCAAGGCAAGAGCTGTGTATTGTTACTAACACAGATTTGACTTACACAAACCCAGCATGCACGTAATGTATGAAGTGCACCGTAATAGCAATTTGCTTCCACTGCATTTTGCTGAGAACAGCTGTATTGCAATGACTTCTTAAAATCATTTTCGATGAAGAGTACCTCTGAACCCAAGGATACACCTTCTGGGGCTTGTTCTGAAAAATTAAAATTTACAACTTTAAGAATAATTATTCATTATAAATTATATAAAACTTATTCTGAGGAAAGATAGTTAATGAAATTGGATCTATTTTTGAAATCTGCCTAGGTGACTTAAAAAACTAAGAGATGTCATTCCTCAATTTGGTTGTAAATAAATGCAAAAGAGACTACAAAGATTACCACATAGCCAGTGTCATACGTGTTTACTAAGGCTCCAGTTGTGTGTTTTGAAAGCACAATATTTGAAATTACTGCAGGGCAGGGAATCCTGAAACAACACTGCTAACACCACCCTTACCCTCCCGTCTCTTCACCAACCCCCATCACCAAGAACACTTTTACCTCTTAGAGCTTTGTCTCCTAAACACAATTTTGGAGAGACACAACTCATTTTCAAAACATTCTGCAAAAAACCATGACTTGTTAGCTTTTTAAAATAAATAAATGGCATAGTCTGCAGAACAGATGTCTTACATGACCCTCAAGGTAGCATTTATAATTTGGTATTAGGCAAAGAATGGGTATCTACTTAAGACTGGATTAAACATAAGCATATATTGCAGACATCATCAGCACCACTGTTGGGAAGGCAGCAAGTGCAAAAATACTGCCTTTAAAATACGATAGATGTACATCTCAGATTTACAGAGGTATTACAGATTAAATAGTTTACATTTGATCCCTTCTTTATCCACAGGAAGGATAAAAGAAAGTATGTCAGGAGCGCACAGTGAGAGCCACAACGTCTTTTGTGCATCTCTACAGCTGTGTCCAGGGGATCTAACGCCAAAAGGTCACTGTGGAGTGACACAGCAGTCAAAGGGAAGGCAGGCTGCTCCGAGGATGAGGCTCCAGTGGAAGTGCTCTGAAGTGACACTTTGATATCGCTGGTGCAAGAGAAGCAGATATTTAACCTTTAGCACGAAGGGATGATGACTTCTTCTACCCAGCTCCGACTGAAGTGCATTTCAGGTTATCTGACCCCACCTCACCACCAGCAGTGACTTACAGCACGTATGCAAATAGCCCCACGCAGATCTCAGTTCACATACACCCGATGGATTTCTTGACATCTTGACATTGGCAATTCATTAGGGGGAAGTTTAACAACCACACCCCTGCAGCAACCCCGGGCGGCAGAGTTTAACCCAGCTAAACGATGAACTCCTTAGCAGGGAGCTTCCAACTTGTCTACCAGCTCCAACTGGAAAATATACACACCAAGTTCTAAAGACTGAGCTCTGACAGACATTAGCACCATGGTGAGAGATTGCGGAGGCTTCACCTCACCTGTCAGGGAGATCTCGGGCTGCCAGAAAGCTGCTGTGAACCCCCCTGCACCACAGCTGAACCGGCACACCCACCCCTCACCTCCAGGAGCTCCTGCTCACCACCGCTCTGCCCACCCACCTCCCCATCCCGCTAACTTTTCCCTTAGCAACAAAATGATGGAAAATTTAGTGTGCCTTTATGATTAATTTATGCAATGGAATAGTGTCCCACTTCATGTCTCAGAAGCCAACTGATGAAGTACTTGTAAAGCATCAGTTTATCAAAACACAAAATTTGAGAAGTCGAGTAGGGGGAATATATTTTTAGATTAAAGGTTTTGTCCCAGTTACAATAGCATAATGAAGGATAAATTCAGCACATTTCACCAAGCACCTCATCTCATTCCCAAATCAAATGAATATTAAAACTTAGAATAGCTTCTGCTCAAAAGAAGAGGTTAGATGGGATATAGCTACTTTCACCTGTTCATTTGGTTACCAGGTACCTTATAATATTGAAAGACATTAGACAGATACTAGCATTACCTAAAAAAATGGTAATATAGACACAGGAGATATCCCTTTTTCAGAAAAATCAGAAGAGCACTCAGGTACTGAGTAAAGGAATTAGAAATAAATTACTACAAATTGTGGTTTGTTTTTTCCTATAGGCAAGTCGCTATGGACCAGCTGAACAGGAGAGATGGGCCTTTTTTTTTTTTTTTANCAGCCATGAAGAAATTCCTGAAAATGTGACCCAGCTTAGGACATGATGATGTCCACTTCTGTTTACAGGTAACTTGGAACTACTGAGGTATGACCTTCCCCAGGCATTTCAATAGTGCCTTCTCAGAGTTCAATAACCCTCTAAATGCCAGTGTTAGTATTTGCCTGTTCTTCAAAGCCTGTAAGAACCAATGTCCCCCAAAAAGTCCCCTGGGACAGCACATTAGGTTCTAGTCACTCCATTATTTATTCAGACTTTTCAACACACGTGGAAGAAATACAAGAAGGTGAGAATAACTGTATTTCCCAAAAGGACAGCAAGTGATGGGGAAACAGGGATCAGCCATCACCAAAAGTGGTGCCAGAAAACCCTGCCACCAATGGAAATGCCATGGGAAGCCTACCTCTGTGCTGCCAGCTTGGTGGCACTTTGCAGTCCAAACCCTGCACTGCCCTCGCGTGAGCAGGAACAGCAGGGAGCTATGCTGACTCAGGCACATGTTTATTTTAAGTTAGATTTCAGAATGGATACACTAGTATACACAGAATGTGAGGGAGAAAACTGATATTCACATTATTATCTCCTTCAGATGGTTTTAAGGAAAGTGTATTTGTATTTGTACAATAACTTAGTGCTTGCTGTCAAAACTGATAGGGGTAAAGAGGCATTCTGGAACACGGCAAACATCTTGCTCTCCCAGGTACATTTGAACCTTTGTTCAGTGCTGTTGGACTTGCAAGATGCCCCAGAGGCATCTATGGTCAGGGATACCTGCACATGGGCAGCAGATCCTCACTGGCTTAGACTTAGGTCCTGATAATCCATGACACTAACAAACAATAGATGCTTAATGAGGAACAAAAAGAAAGAAGGCATGTATGGATGCTTTTGTCTATGAATATATATTTTAGGTTTCAGACGAAACTACAGACTGCATTAAGCCCCATCATTTTTAACAGCTGCCAGATTATTCACCTGACACCAATTCCCTGTTTCTTTGAGCTTGTTTTACTTTTGGTATACACAGTTAGGTTCTCCAGAACATAACTATGCCAACTTAACTCCACCAGTGCAATACTCTGTCAACCCCTCCTGACTGTTACAGAGGTCTGCTGACAAACAGGGAAAAAAAGAGAGAGAGAGGGAGAGAGACACTAACAAAGAGAGGAGAGAGCAAAGAGCAGAGACCTACTGATGTTCACTTTTGCTTAAAGAAAAAAAAAAAAACCAAACAGAACTTAACTGGTCCACAGCTGTGACTATTTCAACTTGCCAGCACTAAAGAGTACTGCACAATGACAATTGCTGAAAGCATTTTACATCTGTATTGCCACTCCAGCGACAATGCAGAAAGTATGCAGGTATACAGTAAGACACTCCACATAGGATCTATGGCAGAACTAAACTCAGAAGTGCTTCAGATGTGGTCTAGCTTGGTTTCAGATTGCATTTGACTGAGAAAATAAAAGTTCAGTTCAGCTTTTTGCTAAGGAGTTCCTATGGTCCGGTCTCAGCTCTACTGATCGATTTTTTTCTATGTATCAGACCAGCTGCAGAAATAGATGCTTCTAAGCATCAGCCTCCAAAAATGTCCAAAAGTATCCAGAAAAATGGTCTAGCAGGTGCCTTTGTATGGAAGTAGAGCAATCCAGGAGCTGGTTAAATCAGCCCTCTAACCTATTCTATATTCCTGACCATCAGTTACAAGTACCATTGACAATGAATTATCTGAAATATTAATTTCTCATCCTATGTCACAGATTCACGTTTTGAATTTATCACCCCCTTAAAGAAACGATCACCTGGCACAACAATTTGCCCTTTCAGGGTCTGACTAAAATCTTTTAAATTAATATCCTATACAGCTGATAAAAATATAGACAGTAATTTTCTTAAACATTTCTCCTTAATGAAACAACATTTAGAGATACAAACTGGATTCATCACTCAGTACTTCCCTTAAAAAAAAAAAAAAAAGGCTGATTCCTAGCCTAGATTACAAGTTTTGTTGCAATAACAGCAGATGCAGGCTCAGGAAAATATTCTTCCAATCACACGTGAATAACACATTGCAGAGTCAGTAGATCAAACTGGTGAATTCTGAGCATCCTAACAGATCTCTAAAGCTTTCCCACTTTGAAAGAGGAGAACGTCATTCCCTCTTCATTAAGATCAATACAGGTTGCTGCTCTGGTGGCATCTTCAAAATGTGACTGGAGCAAGGATCACCCACCCAAACACTGGTTCTCAGTTGCTGTACTTGATTCTTTAATCCTGTTTTTGAAGTTTGTGAAAAACACAAAAGCCAAGCAGGCTCAGAATAGAGATCTTTGACGAACAGGCCACGAGAAAGCAGGAGAAGATCATATTCTTAGAATGATAGCTGGATATTAAGGCTTTGATACATTATTTTAAAATTCAGTTGCATAAAGCAATGCTTGTGCTAAAGCTGTCTCCAGCAGTTTCTCTCTCCATGTATCATAACGGGCATCCAGGAGGGTCCCAGGCAATAAATTATTATAGATTACAGATATCTCTGCTGCCCTGCTGGCCTTTCCCTTTCTCCCTCAAACTCACTTCAGTCAAACATCTTTGGCAATTCTTAACAATTTGATAAAAGATTTGCTGTAGGTACTGTAACGTTAGAAGGCTAAGAAAAGAGTGGATATTCTCAATGACAAATACTGTACGGTGCTGTCAATCAGAAACAGTCAAAAAATATTGAGCCACTAGATTAAAAGTTTAAAAATTTATGTCTGATGAACATTTCTTTGAGTTCTAGTTGTAAGCTGTTATTATCTGCCCACAAGAATAATGAAGAACTTGTGCCTTTTATGAAAAATTAAAACATACATTTTTTTCTCTCAGGTAATTTCTCTCAAAACTTTCCCTCCTCTTTTCAGGTGAGAAGTTATGAACCACAGAAAGAATAAAACCTAGAAAGTTTTTCTTTGATGATAATTTGGATGAATTTTTTTCTGTAAAAGTAAATTGAAAATACTGCAAATAGTATTGTAAATTTTTTTGCATACAAGTGGAGATGTCAGCTGGCTGCCCGAAAGACAACTTTGGTTTGTTCTTTACCTTAGGCACCCCACCACTTTGACTGACAGAGCTAATGAAGAGAAGGACCTGCTGGGCAGTGGGAGCTGTGTTCCAGCTGACCGAGAGGGAAGGTTTTCCTCCCGGGGATGCCGGAGCCACGCTGCAGCAGCTGCCAGCACGGCCTCTGCCCGCCCCGTGTCCGCTCTGAAGGAGCAGAGTGTGCAGAGCTGTGAACCGGGCACGATCCATAACCACCCTGAGCAAACAGAAATCCAGTTCACACCAATAAACGTAGAGGCTGAGGGTTAAAAGGGCATTGGGGCCTTCTGGGGTCTTTTCTTGCAATTTCTGTGCTTACTACCGTTGGTTTCTAAAACAAAAATTAATAACCGTATTGTTGTTTTCACACGGGAGAGTGCTTGCGGGGAGGAGATAACTCCTCACACCATCCACGCTGTTCAGTTCGGCACTTTCCATGTTTCTTCTAACGTGATTATTTGTCATTAAAAATGCTGAGGAATAGAATCTCCACGAGTTCCTATCAAAGCAACTAGCAGCTCAGGAGATGCCTGCAGGGCGACAGCATCTTCTCAGGGAGGGACAGCTCAAACCTGATCACCGCTGTGTCTGAGCCCAGACCTGCCCAGGCTCCAGCAGCGCAGGAGTGCTGTCCCCACGGCACGCTGTCCCCACTGCACGCTGCCCCCATGGCACGCTGTCCCCACGGCACACTGTCCCCACGGCACGCTGTCCCCACAGCACACTGTCCCCACGGCACGCTGTCCCCACGGCACGCTGCCCAAGCAGGTTCGTGCTTCTGCCAGTGTGCCATGGACAGCTGGGGAACTAGGCACTGGAACCAGATGTGTGTACATGGCCGAGCATCGCGATGCTCCACAGGAAGGCAGATGGAGTCCTGAGTAAACTTCACATTCAGATCCCTGAACATACAGTCACCGCTGTGGCTGTAAATGAAAACTGAAATCGGCTTATGGACAGCAAGGGGGTCTGCAGCGGCACAGCGAGGGGCTGCTGGCCTGGGGAACACGAGGGATGCGTCACTGCAGTTTCCTTGAAACAACACTGTATTCTCAGCTTCTGTGCGGTGAAACTGAAATAAAACCTCACATCAATATGCTGCCATAACACAGCGTCAGTTAGACCATCTCTTTTGTTGAAACAAGATATACACTGTGTGATACTCAGCGGCAGTCCTCGCATCCAGGAAAATTAAGTGAAGAAAAAATTAGACTGATTAATCAGTGAGGGGCAATAGGCAAGTGAAAGTTTCCCATTTTATCTCTATAGTAAGAAGAGACTCTCCCAATTTAAATTTTCTGATTTCAGCCATTAGCAGCTAAACCCCAGACAACATTCCAGTGTAGATGTGCTGGGGCAAAGGTGGGAACATGAATACATTTCCAGTTTATTGCCATTGCATTTTCTCCTCTTGACAGTTTTACAGCAGCAGAATGCTCATCCACAGAGAAACACGACAAACCAACTCAACACCTGGGAGCTGATACAAGCCACACCAAAGAATTACAACAGGTAAGGTTGCTTTGCTTGCAGAAGGATAGCATTCTTCAACTAACCTCTTCTGGAAAAATATAGCAAGGCAAACAGAAGCAAACAAACCCAAACAGCCGCTGTAAACACAACACAATAATTAGCTGCTTCCTATTCAAAGACTTATTCTGTCTTCAAGAAGCAAAATCAGTAGGATCTGTCTCTCTGGTACAGAGGATTCTAGAAATGTAGATTAATTAAATGCAGCACAGACAGAAACGCTCATGATGCATTTTGAGAACTTTATTTGATCAATAAACATTTAAAGAACCCAGAGGAGCCACCACGTCTCTAACAGCTGGACTTCACCCACCAAGAATACATCAGCTAATGTCTTACAGACTTTACTCTTCTGAAAAATGCTCAGGAAAATAACTGCCATTTCTATCTTCGTTAAGGAAATGGAACAAAAACCTCTGGAGAATTCCTGAGCTGCTGCCTAAAGAGCGACCTGAAGCTCTGCAGGTAGCACAGCACCTGGGGTTCACTTGATCTCTTCTGTGCATGAAATTTAGGGAAAAACACTTACATTTTTTGATTGTGATTCCTTTCACTACCAAATTGCACGGAAGCAGGTACAATATTTTGCCATTTTGAAAAGTATTAAGTAGTACTTCAAAAACAAGATGCATGAATTTTGCTCCCTTTTAACAGGCCCGGTTGCAAACTGATACCTCTAATTAATAAACGGAGTACAGAAAGCTCTGCTCTTTGTTCAAATGGTGTTTCAGCAGCTTTCTGGGAACTGTATCTGAGAATCTCAGAAAAAAGACACTATTGACAAGAGGTGGATATTACTGAGAGTTTGCAGATTTTTTTTAAAAAATATTTTCAGAAACAAAGGTGGTTGTTATCAAACAGAAAGAAGCCAATATAGGTGATAAATTTGCCTTCGCCATTGATTGCAATAAACCTTTATGAATAAGCTGCAACGAACCCTCCTGATGGGAATTCATTTGAAGGAGGAGGTATAATGCCAATGTCAGTCTAAAGCAAAAATCTCATTTCCATTTTGATCTGCAGTATTTCCCAGTTGATTCCTTTCTAGGATGATCTCAAACATTTCTGATGCTAATTGAACATGATAGGTCCACAGCCATTGCCCATGTAGTGAAGTTGTTTGTTCTAATTAAGAAAAACAAATGCAGACGCTTTCCTTGTAAGCTAATTTTTGAAACATTGTTAGCTTCACCTCTCACAGATGCAAACACAACAGGGCTAGGTATTCTGTTCAAGGCTTCCTGCACACAAACGTGGGCACACACGTCTCTGCATGCACAGCAACACTCCAACATGAGGTTTATCTAACCCCTGCACCAGACCAGGGAATAAAGGCAGGAACACCAATTATTTCATACACATTCCTATCTGTATCTCTGCCCTTGAGATTTTTCCGAGGCACATTTGCGACTGGACTCAGGCAGCTCAATTTTCACTTCTTGTGAGAAAGCAAGATAAAAACCCCAGTTTGTTTTTTAATTTGTTTTCAGAATGAGGAAAGGTACATGAGCATGTCTCCAATAAGAAGGAAATCTTAGAGAGGTCTGTGCATCTGAAGCTTTATATTTGTCTCCTTCCCGCTTTCCCCTTCCAGTTCAGCCCAGTAACACCAGGGATTAAACACGATGGTCTCAAAAATCAAGATATTCCCAATGTATCCCAAGAGGCTAACGCTAATTAAAGCTGATCTAAAGACTTAAGAGTTTGAAACACAACAAAACCAGACTGAACTGTGACAAGAGACACTTGACAGTTTGAGTCTGTTTAGATCAGATGCCACGTGTGGCGTTATTCAGTCGTTAGGCATTGCCTCATTGCTGGTATTTTTTGCTCCACCTTAAAATTAGAATCGAACACTATATATAAGGAAGTAAAGGCGACAAAATCTTATGTCTTCAATTAAGCACAAGTGGTTTTAAAAGTGAGATTGGAAATATATACAGGTTATACAAAAATTCTTCAGGAATAACAGATGTACTATTTATTGGGATTTCTAGCAGCACTACCAACTAGACAATCTTTGCAAGTCCTTCCCAGGTCTATACTCTATGACTCTATAATTACCAAGTAGTTAATTTTGAAAAGCTGTGCAGAAGCAGCACGCATTACAATAGGTAAGAAAAATTGCTTGTTGTATGCTATCAATGAGGATGAAAAAAGAAATAAAGCATAGGAACAGCTTTGACATGAGATAAAGATGACGACACAAAAGAGCTGTAATGAGTTAAGCAGAACACATCCATACTGAAAAGGAAAATAGAAATTATATATATGCTTGGAAGTAGAAGCAGTTTGAGCAAGGAGAGACAGGTCATCCTCAAAAGAGCAGTAGCAACATAGGCTCCATGGGGCAAGATGCACTAAAAATCATGGGATCAAGAGAAGTAGGGAAGGTGAAAGCTTGATCTAGATAATGACGAAAGGGCAAACTTTACATGGAAGAGAGAAACAATCTGGTCAAATAATTCATGAGGGAGAAAGGAAGAAAATACACTGCAGTTATACAAAAAATGAGGAAACAGGTACACTGAGGAACAGAACAAAATTTGGTAGCAGTGAAAAATAAAGATTTTGAAGAATATAAGGCTGAAGAAAAAGAAGAGGCAAGCAATTGTAATACACTGCCAAACACCTATTCAAGCTTTTTTATTCTCCTCCTAGGGAGCATGCAAGTTATTGCGGTCCCATATCATACAGTCTCATGTCTCTCATTCGGGACACTTTGAGCTCCAGAGACCCCAGAAGCGTCAGCCACAGAACTGCCACCACATCCTCACCAGAGGTGTCAGCAAAAAGGGAAACCTGGGTGGGCCCAAGGTGCAAGCGAGAGGTGAGGATGACAGAGCCTGACGAGTTTGGTCACCTAAATGAAATCATCTTTCCAGGGAAAAACCACTCTGAGGCAAAAAGACAGTCCAGTCACGCTGCCTGATGTGCAGCCGAGTTCAGTGCCCGCAGTTCCTGCACTGACCAGATCTTTGCACAGCTCGTGCTCTGCAGGAACCGCAGTCAGAGAACACCTCAGCCCACTTGACACTGCTGGAGTGTCCAAACCCAGGATACAAGCAAACCCAACGCGACACTTCTATTGTGAGAAACTTCAGCAGCTGATGGCATGCTGCTTCATCCTTCTGTAGGTGCCGTTAGACAAAATGCTAAGGAGCACGGCTGTATGGAGCAGTTACTTATACGGATCTAGAAAACACCGCACATGGCAGCTTATTCACACCATCTGCCACAGAAACGTCAGTCAAGGGCAGCAAGGCAGACACCTGGGGATGTCCGTGCTGAGGAATTACTTAGAAGAGAAAAGAAACTCCAGTGGGGAAAATAAACCTTATCTCTAAAAATGAGTAGCTTACGCTGTCAAAAGGATTAAAATTTTTTGAGGAAAAGCAGCTGCTGGCACAAGAGCAGCCAGCCTGAGTTGCAGTGAGTGCCCTGAACGCCCCTGCAGTTGGGTAGCACCCCCCCCCCTTTTCATGCTTAAGTGCCTGACAGGTGTCCTGTCCTGATTTTAAAGCTAACAGCAGGTTTTCAGGGCTTTCAGTAGCACAAACGGCTGGTGAAAAGTACACGGAGTATACATCCCCTAAACACACTATCCATCCAACTGAATCAGCCCCAACAATGGCTGAAATTAATGCAACTTTAAAATAGCCATAAAAATCACACACAATCATTTTCCTTTCCGATACCTGGACAGTGCAGTTGGGAGGGGAAAAAAAAAAAAAAAANNNNAAAAAAAAAAAGAGCCATGTACTACACAGCATACCTGCATACCTGACATTAGTCTGCTCAGTATCACAGTAAGCACAGATCAATATTTCTCAGTTTCTGGAAAGTCTACAGCATTCTTTAATGGAAAAGGCTTACCCAGTTTTCAAGCTGACCAAGGCATCCTCAACTCCTTTCTGATTATACTTTGTCATGTAGAGGTGCATGTCAGGGTAGTTGTTTCTGATATTCCTCTCTGTGCTTCCGTTTGGGACTGTTCCAAATCGAAAAGGAGGTGAATAATCATGCGGCCTTTGGAACTAGAGAGAAACGGGAAAAGCATTCAACATGGGAAGGAGGGCAATTTCAGGCTGGAAAAAAACATAGGTCGTATAAGCTGCCTCAAATTTCCTCTAGGCAAGCGCTGTGGGTTAATTCAGCTCTATTATACCAGAAACGGTGTCTTCACACTGGCTGAACTTGCAGAAACATCTACATCCAAAGCAAAATCAGCTCAATCCTGCCACTGTAACGTGACTTTCTCCCAGGCACTGTGACGTGGCAGGACCCCAGGACCTGGAGCAGAGAGACACGGGAAGATGTTCCTCATCTGCCAGCATCTCCCGAGAGAACCCAAACTACAAGCTGACACAGTGACAAACAGCAATCCACAGAAAACAGTGTTTTGTTGATAGTCATTTCACCCAGTTAAGACATTGCGGGTCCCCACGCGAAGAAGGCGAAAGGGTCGCTTACAGCACTTGGGTGGGAGCCCAGTGCCTGCTCCGGGGGGTGCAGGGGCCCGTGGGCAGCTCGCGCATCTTTTAACACAAGGAAAGGATCGGCTTTCCTTCCACAGCTGTGATTCAAGGGGAACAGAAGTTCTTGCATCTTCCCCAGGGGCTCAGCATCTACACCGTTTGACGTGAAAACGGCTTCTGGAACTCTCACACCTAGAATCCTGGTCCCTGATTATTCCTACAGTTTAAAATTGCAAACCATTTTCTTGCTGGCATACAGGTTTACTCTACAGCTCTATCCTCTGTACCAGTATTGCATCAGCACATACACACAAGCCAGGAAACACCCCCAAAGGAACAGCAATAGCTCAGGGCACACTGGGGTGTCAGATTTTGAAATCATTCAGACAATCTCACATGAACTTTCGCTAACTGACCTGAAAATTGTATATATGCTCCTTTTCAATATCTCCCTTCAAATGCCAAGTGACACTTTAGGATTAAGTTAAAACATTTCATTTAGAAATAAATGAAAAAGGCCACTCAAATTATAGGAACTATTGGCTAATGAGGAAATTCAATTGAGCACTGACAAAACAGTCACCCATGAATTCCACGGTAAAATGCACTCTGCTTTTACTGTTGAAATCAGAAGAGCAATCTATATACCCTGTGCTGCAAGAGACCGTGAATATTCGTACAGTTGCTGCTTCCTCTGCGCTACTTATGCAATGCTTCTCTTTTTAAAGTTTGGTCTCAGGGCATCAGGAATTCCCAGGGTCCCCTGTCAGTTTGCAAAGAGAATACAAATAGGCTTCTGTGAAAACTGGGGGTATTCTCAGTTCCATCAATCCTTGACTGTGAAATTATTGCTGCAACAATGTTTTCATGTTACAGGAATACAATTAAACGCTTCATTTTAATTAAGCATATTTTGACAAAGCATGAAGGAATGAACTCTACTTTTTACTGTGTTTAGCTAACAGATGTCTTACTTTTCTCATTTCCCCTTTCCACAGCTTTACTGTTTAAATTATTACTTTGCTACTACTTTACACATACTAATTGACCCGTGCACTAAAATTACACTGCATTCTGGTCATGCTTCTTAGTCTATATTTGCTGTCTCCTTTTTGTGTTTATTATGCAGCACTGAGAAAAACACTGCACTTAAATATACATTCAGAGATTCTGCTGACACACACGTAGCTTGCTATTAACTTTATGCAAATCCACAGATAATTAATCCTTGAAGCAGTGAGACGGCTTCCAATATCTCCTAACATCTGCACCAAATTTTCCAATCAATAGAACTGGAAAAAACACCAAAAAAACCCGAACCAATGCCAGTTTCAAGACCTGTAAAAATTGCTGTTGCTCATACAGCTGACATTTTTTGGAAATTCAGCTGTGGCGAGTATCCTGCAAACTGCATTCCTAATCCTGGGGTATGTCAGGGGAATGGAGGGAACAGGGAAATTTTGGTGGAGTATCTTGGTGATTTAGAAATGAAATTTGGTTCTGAATATTGTTGCACTTCAAGAACATTCATATTAGCTTAAGCTGTCAGGAGGAGTTTCCTCCCATAGGAATGGTTGAAGGCATTGAGGTATCTGTCCCAAAGTGAACATTCAAGGAACAAAATAATATTTCTGCAGGAGAGCGAAGATTAATAAAAAGCACTGGTTCATTCAGAGATCGGGGGGATAACAAGCAACTCAAGTGAGAAAATAATTCCTACAAGGAATTCAAATATAGATGATCCAGACAGATAAATAGTTCCAAATGCCATCCATTGACGGGAATTTATTGGCACAAGACACCCAACCAACAAATTTTAACAGTCAAAAGGAGATAATTTTTTGGAAATGAATGTCTGCTACTACTGCCTGCTCACAGACTATTTATAAAGGAGAAAGTGTTAAAAATATTTTTACTAATGGCACACACATATCTAAGGTGTATAATCTTCTCATCAATAATTTTAAACTTATATTCTGTGAACTAACACATCCTGGAGAAGCATATATGTGAAGCATATATGCTGTGATTGCAGCAAAGATCTATGTGACAGGCACGAGAAAAGAAAGAAAAAAGCATCAAGTGTCTACAGACACTCCTTTCCTGAAGGCCCATGATGGGAAATAAAATATATCACATCTGCTAGCAAGCCACTTTCTTCCTAGATACCTTCTGAAATGTTAGGTTTTTTTAATCACTAATAAAATCTTTAAATTCAATGCACAAGCCCCCTGCTCGAATCGTAATTGTGGAGAGATCTACTGTTGTTCAAGGACTAACCAATTTGTTCTTGTTTCCCCATGCTCTGCCAGCTGCTAGAACTGCAGGACACGGTAACAACACTCCAGTCCTCCTGATCTAGGAATCCCAAACAGGATGGCTGAGCTGAGGGAACACTCCTATTGCTTCGATTTTGTTTTACCTATATGCCTTAATAAAACCGACAATTTCATCCAAGTCAGTAGAGTGATCTTTCACAAACACTAAATACTGACAATCTGGAGGTTCGCCTGCTTCCCGGAAAGGCTGGTATTCAGAGCAGTTGTTTGTTACTGGTCTGGAGTATTTTAAGGAACTGTGTAAACACTACTAAAATAGTAGAAAACAGTAAATATTCTCCCCTCTGCTAACTCAGATTTTAATGGGAATCATGGCTGGTTTGGAGTGATAGAAAAACACCCATATTCCAACACAATGCTTCCTTCTTTTACCAGATGGAAACCACGGACAATCTGATTTCTGATCTTTGAAAAATACAGCTACTGCGTTCAGTAATCCCAACACTCCCACAATCAGCCGTTAGTGAGTGCGGCCAATATCTGTGTCTGACAGCTCTCGAGAAGCACTGTGAAGGCCTGATATTGAAGAGAGAGGGATTGGGGTAAGAGGGTCACCCCAACCACCCCATCACCCATCCTACCTCTTGACCTCGCTCTGCTCTGTTTCAACACAGATGTACCTCTAACTACAGAGCTTGGGCCATCCTACTGCACAAAGATATAAAGCCAATGTTACAAGAATGCTGTGGTTGAACAAAAGTAAGGAACTTGTAAATGGCAGAACTAAGGTTTCCTGTGAAGTTTGAAGAGAATCCCCTAGGCCACACGCATGTAGGGCATTTCTTAAAGCATGACTGTGTGGAGGAATCACGGCAGATAAACGTTCTGCAAGACAATTCTCTTCACTATCCACTCCCCCTTTGCAATCCTGTCTCTTCCATTACACGAAAAAGGCGTTAATGGTCTGCAAAGCAAAAAGTGCGATGAACGGCAGCTTTGCTGGATACTTTTGGACTCATTCTCTGTACCTTTTTATGAACACAAAGATTTAAAAAAATCTTTTAACACAAGGATGTCAAAATATATTTTTCTTCTCCTCTTATGAATCACTGGAGTATATGAACACCCACCCCTTGTGACTCCAGTACATGCCGTGCCGTGTATTTCGGGGTGACACACAGATGACATGGCATTCAGACGTTCATTAGCAGCATTATGAAGGTTGAGGAAACTATCCAGAGGTCTTGAAGAGCACGTTATCATGTGTGCAGCAAAGCTGGTGAAGCAGATGCCGGAGTGCAACACACTTCCTGACCGGGAAGGTATTGAACCTGAGGGTCAGGGCTGACTGGTCAGAGGCAGAAGGCTTGTTCCTGGCTTCTCCTCTATCACGTGTGGAGCTGGATTGAGAAACCCCAGTATCTCTAACTGGGAATAGCTTGACTCTTCAGTTGCAGCAGCAGGAAAAAGGGGAGAGGGGAAGAATAGTAAACTGCTTCACCAGCCCAGAAGTTTTTTTCAAAAAATTATTGAACTTCTACATATTACTTACTTAAAATTAATTTTACCCATACTTCTGTCCCTTCTCACTGGCCTTTGCCTATTACTGCTTTGTTTGTAGCCAGGGTCAGAGTTCTCTGCTGAACAACATTAAACCTGCTGCAAACTCCTGAGCTCTTCTCCTACCAACAGCATTGCAGCAACAAGGCAAAGAGGGGAGAAAAATAATTTAATATGAATTGGAATATATTCCCATAAATTGTCTTTAATTATATGAATTTTTGAAATCCAATAAACCTCAGGATTGCAGAGGAGGCAAAACCTGTGTATGACAAAAAGAATGTTTTGAAATAGATCATTACTGCTGTTCTGGACTTCTGGCTTGTTTAATTTAATCAGAAAAGGCATAGCTCCCCTGATTTATCTCTATATGCTTCAGGCAAAACTTGAAGAGCTGGAAAACAAAGTTGGCAGATCAAATA
This sequence comes from Syrrhaptes paradoxus, assembly GCA_013400615.1. Lineage (NCBI taxonomy): Eukaryota > Metazoa > Chordata > Aves > Pterocliformes > Pteroclidae > Syrrhaptes > Syrrhaptes paradoxus. The sequence continues at coordinate 335,629 of VZTO01021303.1, forward strand.
AATGATCAGAAGACCTCACAAAAGCAGATGTTATTTTCTGATGTAAGGTTGTGTTTGTTTGTTTTGTTGTGGAAACAAAATCCTACTTAGCAGAGAGAATAGAAAAATGACAAAAATAAGGAAGATATTAGCCCAAAGCTACAGAACAAATAGTGACATTTTCCCAGCGCACAGGTGAGAGTGGCAAACAGGCAGCAGAGAGAGGGAAATGAGGGTGCACGGGCAGAGCCCTGTGCCAGGTGCAAACCAAATCCCGACAAAACCAAGAGGCTCTCTCTACTTTCTCATGATCAGGAGAAAGGCATTTCTCAAATCCTCTTTTTTTTAATCCTCAAGAGAAGAATACCTTTTATCTGTCTCTTACTATGAATATTATCTTAACATGGAGGTATATTTAACAGTCTTCATACTCTTTCAAAGGTTTTACAACAACACAGCTTAATGAAAACAAAACTACTCTCATTTTTGGTTTCTTTTTATCTGTCTTTCCTCTAGCCAGGCTTGCAATTCATGCTTTGATACTTTAGGAGATCAATCAAAGGCTGGTCATAAAAAGCAGTTAAAACAAAAAACAGACACAAGGCCATCTGAGCTTTTGCCTTCTTTTGAAAAACAATTTTCTTTCTTTTCTGTCCTTCGAGACAAATCCCTTGTGAAGTTCTCCCCTGTGCTAAACTCTGTTTAAATATTACTTCATAACATCAATATTTAGTTTCATTTTAAAACAACTGGGTACAAACTTGAAAACAGCATGCCCTTCATGTATTTTGTGCATATCTGTCACAACAATAATTTTGCAAATGGACTTCAACCCCTCCACGCAACACCACTATTACAGTGCAGCCACAGAAATTAAATTAAATAAAAAAGAAGTTTCTAGGTTTCTCATTTATAGGACTATTGACTATAATTCACAAAGTACAAAGATCTGGGAAGTATGCTTTCAGCAGAAGAAAGTTCAGTCAAGTTAGAACAAGATGAAAACCAAGCATGTTTATTATTTGTCAAGACCTACCTTTTTATCACTCAGTCCAGTCACCTGGTCAACAAATTCCTCTTGAATCATAAATGCAGCTAAGTTGGCAGTATAACTAGCCAGGAAAATGACAGCAAAGAAAGCCCAAACCGACACCATGATTTTACTGGTCGTCCCTTTGGGGTTTTGCACAGGCACAGAGTTGTTGAATACCAAGCCCCAGAGTAACCACACTGCCTTTCCAATGGTAAAGGATGGTCCGTGGGGATCTGTAATTGCAAAGAACAGTTATTTTTGTTGCAATTAAACTAAACTTTGGCAAGATACCCTACATAATAACAACAAAGTACTCACACATATATAGTTAAAAAATATTCAACACATAGTCACTGTACTCCCAATGGAATCATAGGATTTACCATAGGGACTTTCTATTGGAATGACATTTGCTTCCATATTCATAATAAACACTTCAACATTTTTGTACGCGGTATTTACTTCAAAAGTTTTAAAATGAAAATGGAAATCACAGGTTTGGAGGAGAAGCAAACTGACAGGTCTCTTGCGGTAAGGTGTGTGCCACAGTATTGCCCCGTCAGTGTTCTGTGCCCGCAGACACGTAAAACGGGAAATTGGGGTTAGGTTTTAATGACTCAGTTCTAGTACTTTTCTCACCCAAATTAATTTGCATCCTCTCCAGTCTTCCAACATGATGCTTTTTGAGCTTTAAGCAAGAATATTTAAAAACAAGATGTGTGCATGCATCACCTACTTTTAAGCAAATTTCCACTGAGAGGATAAATCAGTAAGTCAACACCAGGGATCTCCCCGTAGAGATACGTAACCTAGAGAAACCAAGCTCTGGCTCCCTGACGCTTTCAGGGTCAGCTCCATGGCTTCAAATGTGTTGGCATTACAGGTAAGAACCTGTCCTAGATAATCCAGTCTGTAGCTTTTGTTATTCCTGTTTTCAGTCTGCTTTTCATTCACCCCAAAGCAGGAAGCGGTCATAGCGATGCCCTCATGCCCCCACAGTGGCAGAAGTGGATCGGCAATGCCGTTACCCACTAGAAAGGCTGTATTTGCAGAGCCCTGTGAGAACGAAGGGAAGGCGGATCTTACCCAGCTTCAGGCAAGTACACTGCAGTCATCACATATTGCTTGTCATCTAGACTCACTTTATCCTCAATGGAGAGAAAGAAGCCTCCCTTGAATGTGACTCATTTGACCTTTTTGTAAGTATCTATTTTTTAATTAAATAGCAATTCAGATAATAAGCTCTGATGCAGACACCTGTAATATCATCTCCCTCCCTGCCCTGTTTCTTTATCCAAGGGGATGCACATTACAAACTGAGATTTAGTTATTAATTATAATTTATTTTAATAATAATTTAATTATTATAATAAAATCCCAAGTGGGTATACTCAGTACATGTCCTCATTTCAGTGGAAATGCTCTCTATTACTGTGCAAATTTTTCACAATGCAATCAAGCACAACATCTTAGATTATCCTCTTTCTATTCTGCAGCAGTGCTCAGAAGATAGAATGCAGTAAAATAAACACAATGGAGCTGGTTTTGGTTTATGAAACCACCTTCTAGAGGCATTTAAGATGGATCTGATACAGAGATAATATGTATTTTCTGAGCAACAATGATAAGGAAAGCATATGCCAAGACAGCAATTTAAAGTTCTGTTTATGCTGCTGGAGACTGTATTACCACGGAGCTTCATCCTGCCAAAAATGCCTGGGGAAAGGAGCAACCTTCATAAACATTCCCATTTATTTTAAACTTCCCATGTTTTAAATGAATGGAAGCTGGATTCATGGCAAGTCTCTAGAGCTAAGCTTCGCTGGTCTAGTTCCATAATGTGCCTTTGTAGCTGTAAGTACGCTAAATAATCAATTCTGGCACATGAAGGGGCACAGAAAAGAACAGCCGAGCCCCTAGGTCCCCAGTGCCTATATCCACCTTTCATTTCCCCTTTCTAAACACAGTGTTTATGTCGGACAGAGGTTACACCTTTACCACCTTATTGAAACGATTACATAATCCGAACAGTACAATAATCCCCCTCTCAGGGAACAAACCCGTCATAATCGAGAAGAAGCCACTAGCTTGTAATAAGTGTCCAGAACGGTGTTCACAAACCTGGAAGATCTCTTGTTATAAAATGAGGCAAGTGTGATTTAGAAATCAAAACCAGGTTGCACTCTGAACTGTAAGTAGAGAAAGAGAAGGATGAGGGCACCACAGTACATGGAATGCTCGTTCTCAGGTGGAAGTGCTAATTCACCGCTGCAGCTTTCACTGAGAAAGCCAAGCTCTGTAGTACATTCCTTGTGCTGGTATATTTTACAAATGGGGTTTCTATAACCACGGATGCTACACAGAAAGAAGCAGTGCCCTTCTGCCCTGGCCTCATTTCAAGGTTGAGTTCATCAGAATTTTCATAAGGACCATATAATACTACATACAATGTAACTGCTATTTTTCCAGATTACCCGCCAAACCACACCAGTTCAGATCATTATCTCTGAACTAACCATGAATTCATACAAGTAAGGAGTCTGTAGAACTTATTACAATGTTTTTTTAAGCTGACACTCTACAGCTGATACCGTATACTAACCACACACTGCCCGAATACAGCTCTCTGATATCACTTACCTGTCTATGTGTCTTTATTCCAACAAATTACAATACAAACATAAGCATAAAAACCCTTAAGAAATCATATTTTAAATTAAGAGCAGACATCGTTTCATAGCTGCTTTTACTGTTTTACTCCTATGTTATGTTTATTTTAAAAGATGGAGGACAAGGGATGGGAATATATGATTTTTTTATAGCTCTAGGGTTGTGTAAAACGCAAAGCTTACCTCTCCCTTGTGCTAAGTTCCTGTTATATCCCACAGGGCTAAAGTACTCAAATATAAAGACAGCCATGGCAGACACAATGAGAAGCATCACAAACATCATCACCCAGACAGAAGCACTAAAAGGCTCTGTAGCAAAACAGAGAAGAGAAACAGAAACACAGTTCATTAAACCAGTTGCAGCACAAGAATTCTAATGTCTACGGCTAGGCAAGCCCAGCGGCTTTCTTCAAATTAGCTTTTACCAACCAAAATGTTAGCAAACAACTAAGCAATATAGAAGGAACTGCTGTTACTATACACAAAATTCATACAGTCAAAATCTTAAATGTAAGTTGCAATTCAAACACAAAGGCTGCATGCTTCTTGTCGACAAATAATTGGTTTGACTTGCTGCTTATTCAGTCTAACAATCAGGTAGCCCATTTCTACTTAGCCCGTGTTATCAACAGAATGGTCCAACCCTTATGACTGTGTTTCTGCAGAGCAAAAGCAATTAAGCATATGTTTAATACATTTGGTAATTCAGCAAAGCAGATTTCTCTCTCGTTTTATATCCAAGAAAAAGTGCTAGAGAAAAAAGCTAAATACTTGCATTTCAAGTACATTTTTTTTGTTTCTGATTTTTTTTCTCTCCATGTTCACGTTCATCTACCTGCAATGAAGATGTTGTTTTTACCAATTGCAAACACATCCTTTTGAAAATCTCATTCTCATCTGGGAGCAAATTTCTGAAATCAAAGGATTTTTAAGGAAAACTCAATGTCAGTTTAAAAAACAGAAAATCACGATTAAGTAAAAGAAGTAGGTTAGAACAGAAAACTAAAGGCAGTTTCAAATACCAGACTAAGCACCAACATTTTGAAAGGACTGGAGACGGCAATAGTATGTGATAACACAAAGTTCTTAAATATCACCTTTGCCCAATCACAAATTCTCTGTCACTTCAGGAGACCCTGTGGTAGCTGTTATGCCATGAGGATGTATGTAAGAAACGTTTTGCATGGCACAGTGGTATCTCGTTGTTAGGTCAGCTTATCTGTAGGCATTTTATATCCTAATTTTGGTAGACAGTGCAAGTGTGAGTGTGCTCTGAAGTTTGAGGAAAAAAAAAATCTTAGTATGTTATTTCATGTTAGAACAGAATCAAGAAGCACCNATGTTATGAAGTTCTTTCAATTACTATAACGATTTGTTTGGAAGAGAATGATAAGTTAGCAAAATAATAGAATTCTTAAAAGGCAGAGAAAGATCTGTCCCAATGCAGACAGGTAAAGGACGTTACGTAGCCAAATACAGTTAATAACAAATGTTCTGTGAATTCACATATTAACTGGAATAAATTGGAATTCACATAAAACTATCATATAATTTTGACAGCATTCTCACAGAAGAAAGCAAACCTGATAAAACTCTTATCAAAAGCAACTGTGTAGAAACAGCAAATGGTAATTTGTCAAAATCTAAATGAGGCAAAGGGCAAAACAAGCTGATGGGAAAAAGTGAGCTATAAACAACGGTTTAAGCAGACTGCTCTTTAATAATTTAAGCAGTCTGGTAATGAGGTGGAGGATTAAAAGAAGCAATAAAAAATAAAAAGCTATTTAGAATACCGAGCAGTAAGACTGAACAAGCACAAAATCAATTGAGTAACAGGGNTGTTTCTGCAGAGCAAAAGCAATTAAGCATATGTTTAATACATTTGGTAATTCAGCAAAGCAGATTTCTCTCTCGTTTTATATCCAAGAAAAAGTGCTAGAGAAAAAAGCTAAATACTTGCATTTCAAGTACATTTTTTTTGTTTCTGATTTTTTTTCTCTCCATGTTCACGTTCATCTACCTGCAATGAAGATGTTGTTTTTACCAATTGCAAACACATCCTTTTGAAAATCTCATTCTCATCTGGGAGCAAATTTCTGAAATCAAAGGATTTTTAAGGAAAACTCAATGTCAGTTTAAAAAACAGAAAATCACGATTAAGTAAAAGAAGTAGGTTAGAACAGAAAACTAAAGGCAGTTTCAAATACCAGACTAAGCACCAACATTTTGAAAGGACTGGAGACGGCAATAGTATGTGATAACACAAAGTTCTTAAATATCACCTTTGCCCAATCACAAATTCTCTGTCACTTCAGGAGACCCTGTGGTAGCTGTTATGCCATGAGGATGTATGTAAGAAACGTTTTGCATGGCACAGTGGTATCTCGTTGTTAGGTCAGCTTATCTGTAGGCATTTTATATCCTAATTTTGGTAGACAGTGCAAGTGTGAGTGTGCTCTGAAGTTTGAGGAAAAAAAAAATCTTAGTATGTTATTTCATGTTAGAACAGAATCAAGAAGCACCTGAAACGACAACAAATCTGTTTGTTCCAATGCTTTCTCTGTTTTCGAAAGCCCAAGTGGTTCCTCCGTCCCAGCTTCTTCAGTCTTTGAATTTAAGATTTGAGCCACTGAGAATTCTTCCCTCATTGCAGGAAACAGCTACAAGTGAGAGCTCAGGTGAGTGAAGCCCAAGAGCCCAGCCTGAGCCTTGCTCAAGGCAGCGCAAATGATTCACCCGGAACTAGAACGAAGTGGAATGATTTGGGCCCAGGCACGGCAGTCTCCTGAGACCACTTGCCTTTGCTACAATTTCTTCCGAAATTTGGAACCAAGAAAAGACCAAATTCCAAGTAGCCCCACTGGTGGTTCTGGATGTGAGCTGAAAAGGCAAGGCAGCAAAATTTTAATCCGAACTATTCTCTTTCTGTTTTTAAGATAAAGTTAAAGAACAGTATTTTTTTAATTATTTTTTAATAGATGTTATGAAGTTCTTTCAATTACTATAACGATTTGTTTGGAAGAGAATGATAAGTTAGCAAAATAATAGAATTCTTAAAAGGCAGAGAAAGATCTGTCCCAATGCAGACAGGTAAAGGACGTTACGTAGCCAAATACAGTTAATAACAAATGTTCTGTGAATTCACATATTAACTGGAATAAATTGGAATTCACATAAAACTATCATATAATTTTGACAGCATTCTCACAGAAGAAAGCAAACCTGATAAAACTCTTATCAAAAGCAACTGTGTAGAAACAGCAAATGGTAATTTGTCAAAATCTAAATGAGGCAAAGGGCAAAACAAGCTGATGGGAAAAAGTGAGCTATAAACAACGGTTTAAGCAGACTGCTCTTTAATAATTTAAGCAGTCTGGTAATGAGGTGGAGGATTAAAAGAAGCAATAAAAAATAAAAAGCTATTTAGAATACCGAGCAGTAAGACTGAACAAGCACAAAATCAATTGAGTAACAGGGTCGATTCTCCTGTCATATTAGAGATCCAATTACACATTCAGCACCGGTCCTTGGTTCTCAAAAGGACAGAAAGAGAACTTCCCTCAGGCAAACAACAGGTTTTATAGTAATTTTCAGTAAAGCTATGATACGTCAGAAAAATACTAATGTATGACTCGTCGGTGTACATTTCAAATGATTGGCAATGGAGAATACTGAGCAACGAAAAAGATATCTTACTCCACTAACCTCCAATTTTACCTCCCACCACCAAAGACAATACTTACACAATACATAAAATAAACAGAGGCATAGATTTCCTATTCCACCAATGCCTCCAAAAAAGAAAACTGACCTCACCTATGAACTTTCTTCCTCTAAAAAACAGAAATTTGGATTTGATGTTTCCCTCATTTTGTTTCTTTGTTTAAATAAAGTTGAATCGAATCTCCACAGAATCTTTAAAAAAAATTTTTGTGGATCTAGTATATATGAATTTTAGTATGATATGAAAATGTTCTAACGTGGATAAAATTCTCATTTGAAGGAGCCACCTACATAGAAACAGATCACAGCAGATAACGAGGAAGAGGCTCTCAGCACATCAGTTACTGAGATATATTGGACACAACCACTGAATGGACCGTCTAGTTCAGACAAAACCCCGTGCTTGCCTACATTCATAGTAACAAATCACAAAACCAGATATTTAATCAACCATAATTAAGTGCTGTTTTAAAAAAAAAAATCTGACAGATTAAAAAAAAAATCTTTTAAAAGAATTATGCAAGATGATTCTATGCTTAGACATTCACTTAACTGAAACAAAATCAGTCTGTGAATACATTCAGTTATCTGCCTGGTAGTATTTTGCATGGCAAAGCATTTTACTGCTATGCACACCTCATCAAAATAAAGTCAATTCCAGTAAAGGGGTAGTTTAATCTACGTCTAAAAAATCAGAACACGCTTCTGAAAGCACAGACTTGATTTATTGGTGTCGTCAATCAGACTTCTTCAAAAGCAATGCTGTTCTATAGAGCTTTATAAGAAGGGATAATTTTCAGTTTTTTAATTACACATACGTCCAACTAAACCAATAACATTAAATGCATTTTAGAAACCTAATACCTATGTTGTGAAAAGTGTAAAAGCAGCCTCTCTTTTGAGGTAGTGGTAAGCAGATTTTTAAAGATTTTCAAGAGTTAAGCAGGGTCCAGAGTAAAAATCAACTGCACTTGCAGCACATTTATAAAACATACCGGTACTAGTATTTCAAATGATAATTTCAACAGGCTGCAACTGCAATTTAAAAAACTAATTAACTGTACAAGTCAATGACTTACAGAAATGAAAAGACACTATCTGAAAATTTTTATTAAAAATACAGTCTCTTAAAATTTCATTAAAAAGCCTTTTGTTCATTAGACAAAAATATTAACCACCAACAAAATCTGTTTAAGTATCAGCAGGTTTGGGAAGTTATTTGATTACTCGCTGTGTTATATTTATTTGCATCACCTCTGTAATGTGTCTTTGTGGAACAGACATGAGAAATAAGCTCTGTGGCTAAATGATTATTCTCGTGCAAGAGAATCCAATTATTTTCCCACTTGTAGCTGATGCTGCACCAACAGTCTGCTCCTCGATGGCTACAAGTGATTTCGGTGGAAGTGAAGAACCCACACTTGGAAATCTAAAAAGAAACCACGATGCAAAAATGGCATCACAGCTGACCCAACAGACTTGAACATATAAACTGTTCCCTACGATATCCGGAACATATTGGTTTTGGGTTTGGTTTTTTTTTCCAATTTCACTTAAATTATTTTTGTGTCACTAGCACTATTTTCCTGTGCAAAATCTCTTTAAAAATGCTGGGCCCAAATACACGATGAGGAACACAACAGCATTCCAGGCAGTTTTGATCCATCTCATGGCTTATTCTCTTTTCAGCTTCAGGTAAATTCAGGCTAACCACCAAATACAGAAGTAAACAATATCACTAAAAGAGAAAGAGGGGGAAATAACGGAAGCAGAAATAAACAACTGAAACAAGAAGCAAACAAGGAAATAAGACCAAAGTCTTTGTTTCTTTATATCCCACCTCCTTTCTGCCCAGCCTTTCATTTCTTTGCTATATCTTGACTGTTCAGCTGCATCCTGACAAACTCCACTGGTCAGCTGCATCAACGGAGACACGATCAGAAGCTCTCCAGTGCAGTAGTAGCCAGAAGTAACTTATGAAATTAGCTGCCAGAGCTCTTCTAACCATAGGGAAGTCTCTTTTTCTTAGCTATTATACAAGGTGTTTTATAATTATTTTGTGAATGTAAATGTTAAAAAGATACGAAACCATTTATAATGGGCTAAACAAGCAAAATTAGTTTGTAAAGAAGCAGTTTTGGAGGAATTAATTTTCCCAAATGAAGATTTTGGGGGATTCTTTTTCACATTGAAATCACTATCATTGGTTTTCACTAACTGCCTCTGAAACCAACAGCACTATCTCCACATGCTAATTATCCAGTTAATCAGCACATCAACATGGTACAAACTTCCCAATGTAAAATTCCAAACTTGACAAATGTCAGTACACTATATACCTTAACAAACAATGAAACCTGCCCAACTCTATAGAAATGCAATTAAATGATCAGAGGGTCATACCTAGAAAAGCAGAAGGTGAAACTGTGCCATTGCTCCGCGACACCATGACACTAATCCCAGTCTCAACAAATGGCACGGAAAAGTCAACCACTTCGGAGCGCTCTTCATTAATGGTGAGAGACCCCACAGCCATCACTGCACGCTGGTATACCACCTGAGCCACAAAGAGGAGACACCACAATATTACTTAGTAGAGAATACCTCATTTCTCCAAAAGAATTAAAACCAAACACCGCTAAGTTCTTACTTACGAGCTCTTTTACCTAACAGAACTTACTTCACCAATCATTCCGTTCCACACATTATTGACTTTTTTGCCATGTTTCCCATTAGTCACCAAGTACAGGTCATATGTGAACTTGACAGTTTTAGACAACTTCTTCAAGATATCGATGCAGAACCCTTTGCAGCACTTCTTTACGTTGGTCCCCTCATTAGTTTTGTTGCTGTCAACAGAGAAGAGAGACATAAACATTTCTTCTGGGAAAAACAAAACCACCACAACAGCAAGATTCGCATACTGTGAAACAACGTTTTGTCATACTTGTGGGTGATGGTGTTTTTCTGAATTGATGGAGAAACAATCCACAGGATGCTTTATATGGTGTTTGTAGCTCTTACAATGCAGTCACTGGGCAAGAGATGAACAGAAGATTGTGTAAACCTTGTATGACATGCCTTATGCTGCAGCATCCAGCCTACTGCACTTCACTTCTCCGTCAAGACACAGTCTCCTCTTACTAATCTATCTTTAGGCTTAGATTAAACATTTATTTACTACTTTTACTCTCATTTAGTAATTAGAGAACTCCTCGACATGCCAGCTGTATAAAGGCACAGCAGTTCACTGTAATGAAAACGGATGCTGCACCTTTCTCTGCACTTTGAGAAGGTGAATTTCAGGCCACCTTTGACTGCAAAGCGGAGGACTTTCCCTTCATTTTTTTTCTGAGATGCTCATTTCATGACCTCTAGAACTTTCCAGTATAAGCACCTTCAGAAGCCAATGCAACACTTTATAGGCTTTGAAAGAACTGAAAATTGAAATAAAAAATAGTTCAGAACTTGACTAAGTACAGCTATGTGAAAAAAAAAAATGTTTCTCTGGGCTTAGGAAGTATGTGCACTGTCAGTTAGCAGTCTCTGGAAATCTTCAGAAACATGCATTATACCCCCTAATATCTGCTCAGTAAAAAAATGTTGTTATTATTGAGGGGGGTGAGGCAGTGGCCCAGGTTGCCCAGAGAAGCTGTGGATGCGCCATCCCTGGAGGGGTTCAAGGCCAGGCTGGATGAGGCTTTGAGCAACCTGAGCTAGTGGAGGGTGTCCCTGCCCATGGCAGGGGGTGGAACTCTATGATCTTTGGGGTCCTTTCCAACCCCAACTGTTCTATGATTCTGTGATTCTTCTCAGTTCATAAATACTTTAACTGAAGCACAGAACAGGTGAAACAACACTGATGAATGCACAACGAGAAATTTTCCACTGATGTGTAATGACTACTCCAACGTTACAGAATCATAGAGCAATCAAAGATACAGAGCAATCAAAGGAGGGGATTCTCTCTAGACTGTATGTCACAATGGTATTTTATGCTGCAGTAGTTTATCCTGCACCAAACTTCATCATAAACATACATTTTCAACAGGGGACATTCTCAAATTGTGAAAGCCTAATTAAAACAGGCGTATTTCAACATAACCAGAAACAATTCAAAGAGAACTCATTAAAACAATCAATTTTAGAATGCAATCCTCTTTCATGTGACTGAAAAGGGCTAATTCCAGTTGACTTTGAATTTTCTATAATCTCACTATCTTGTTAATTCAATGTGACTTACACATACATAACCAGAACCTTCCAACTTATTAAAAAGGAAGATGTGCAAACAAAAGCATACTGTGTGGGAAAGGGAAAGAGAAAATGAAATACAGAAGGAAAAGTGAAGATAGGAAGCAAGAGGAAAAGAACATCAAAGTGTCAGAACACAATTATACAATGAAAGAAGCAAGAGAAAGAATTAATGTAAAAATAGGGGAATATATTTTGCACTCAAAAAAAATAAAGGAATGCTGTGCATTTACTTACTTAATTTTGACAAATTTACGACATGGCACTGTGTTTTTCTGGCAACTTTCCATCAAAGGATCCACATCCTCAACGATGACAAAGGGAGCCTCCTCCAGGGTGACAATGCTCAAGTGGTTATCGTCTGGGTCGCTGTCTGCGAAAGAGCTGTACCTTGGCCACACAGAGTACTTCAGGCTCAGCGAGTTGTTCTCCCATTTCCCCACCTGAAACGCCAAGTTACACAGGCTGCTGATAGCTGCTTGCTTGTTTTTGACAAATGAGATCCGATATTAAATGTGCTGGGATACAGGTACAGGAAATTACATTGCAAGGACAGTTGTCTTGTTGTTATCAAAATTACTTCAGAACTTTTTAGTAACTGCGCGCAGTGAGAAAAGGCACTGTGGCGAAGACAAACAAGGTAACGGTATTTGAAGAGAGAACAGCTTTATAAAGACTGGATGACACAGTTAACGCTATCGGTCACCCGGCTGCAGCCACACTGAAACTGGGCACGTGTCATTCCCGTTGGAGCCAGAACAGCAACCAGACTCTCCCTTTGCAATCAGGACCAATGCGCAGTAATAAGAAAGCAGGTTCTCAAAAAAGCAAGAAAAAAAAAATAAAAAGAAAACTAACCACCCCCCACATACATATCATGCTGATAACCAAGCATCATATCATTTCTGTATCTTCTCAAAAGGGAAGGCTCTTCTGTTCTTACAGTTTGAAAAGCCGTTGGGAAAGCCTTTACCTGGGGGTCTCTCACACCTCAGCCAGGCCAAAGCACATTTTTAGTAAACACGTGTTCAGTTGTGCATGATTTAGTTCTTATTAAAAATAACATGTTTTCATCTGCTTTAGTTAATGTCAACTGTTGGGGCACTTTAAGAAAGCCTGCTGTACTTTATACTAAATAGACAATATTAATATTGTAAATTATCCCTTCTAAATGAACCAACATGATTTCCCACTTCCAGAACACCAGAACGGGGCATATGATTTAAATATTTTGAAAACTCTAGCATTTTCTTCCTCACATTGTGTTCAACTACTTTGTATCCATAAATCTAGTTGCATGTTTATCCAAGTAGCAATGATAGATAACACAAATGAGCTAGCAATCCACAAAATTTATAACCTAATGAATTTTAATAATTCTTCAATTGCTTAAGCTAAACAAATTAGAACATAATCATGAGACTGCTAAAATGTTTGTTTTGCAAGGAAAATGGCGGGAATTAACAATGAGAGTTTCAAATCCTAAAAAAAGAAATGTAAAAAAATAAATTTTGTCTAACTTCTGTCTTCTAAAGACTTTAAGATGAATCACAAAATTCCTGAAGAACACGATTTATAGTCACTCCTATGTAGGGAAGCGTACAAGCACATGTCCTTTGCAGTTTCCTTTCCATCCTGTTTATAAGCCAACATGTTTTTCTGAACTTTAATGTAAGAGGCAGAAGTGCCAGATCTCTATAAATTTAAATTAGGAAATTCAAAATCTCTCAAGGGAATTAGTAATCCACATCTAAATCAATGGGAACTGCACACAGGATTTATACTACGAACAGTCCTGGTATGAAATTTATCCAAAACATAATGGATGAAGCCTTTGTGAGAAAAACAATTTAATACACAGGGATACAAATCTATTTAACTCTGTATGAGACAGTTACATTGCAAAAATAGTTTAATTGTCCAGTTACGGTATATAATCGCATCCGCAGCAGAGTCGGTGCTGGTCCACGTTAGCTCACGCAGTGCTGATTGTACCTATGCCCCAAGTACTCCGTGAAGCTGGCCATCTGGAACCGGAGGAATTCCAGCCAACTCAGTACTTCAGTCAAACAGTAAATGTGCCAAGGACTACGATGAATTTCAGAACTAGAAAATGTGTCCGACCGTCTGCCTGTTCCAACCAGCGAGCAGAAAAGAAACACGACCGAGGCTCAGTTGCATTTGTGTGTCCAGGACCACAGCCGCGGCAGCACCTGCCCTTCTAACCACTCGCTGCAGGGTCCTGGGGGGAGGCAGCTCTGCCTGAGCCCGAAGCACTTCCCCGTGCAAGCCGCTGCACTGGCATCCACACCGACCAACAGGAACATGAGCTGCCCACGACAGCAGGAGTTCCTCCAGCCTATCAAAAATGTAATGACAGCTTTGATGCTGTTAAAAGAGGACTCATGATAATCTCACACTTCAACTGGAGTAACTGCCAGTTTACTGTTCTAAAAAGGATATAACCTGTGATATTTTTAAATGGCTGAATTTGGGGAAATGCTGATTTCTTTTGTCAGTTGCATCAGTATTGAAGTGTTACGTGTGGAGTGAATCTGTAACACTAGGTAAATTTTTTTTAATCTGTTGCATTCCATGGATTTATCTCAATATTCACTCCTCATAACCTTTTTAAAAATAAATAAAAATTAAGACTTTGCCTTGGGTCTTAGGGGCATCCCTACTTTTCTGTCCAAAGAGGTCTACTGCTGCAGTCCCAGGGAGTCACAGTGACTTCACCCGGGCTTCACACGGTGCAGGAATCACACGTCCATCGCAGGTCATCCCTGCTGCCACCAGTACAATGAGTAACCCACAGGGTCAGAAAGCACAACGAGAAAAGTATAAGAGAAACATATTAAAGTCATGAGAATTGTAGAAAAGCAAAAGGCAAAAAACTCCCAAACCCCTTGCTGGGGGGCTAAGAACAGCAAATGAAGAAGGGCAGTCATCAGAAAGCCTGTAGGTCACTCCTTTCTTTGGGAGATGTTTCTGCTGTATTTGCTTGTTCTGATTAATAAATGATTAACACAGGCATTGGGGCTGCTCTGCTGCTGATGTTGGACTCAGGAGTGAACAGTTCCCACATTCATTTGGTATCTGGGTTTTAAAATAGCTATTACTGCTGAGGGTTACATGTTGCACTCCTATCACTCTGGTACCATTTTGAATGATCACTGCACTTTTTCATTTGTTTTAAGTGGAGGGTAAGAATTTAGTTTTATGCAATTAAAGCATGCAGTCAAAATATGGTATTTTTATAATTGTATCAGAAGCCTTTTATCTTGTGCAGAACTAATTATAGCATTTTCATTAAGAATACGAATTGTATTAATTATTTACACAATGTTTCGTATCTTCATATATTATTTAGTTTTTTGACGTCCTTGTGCAATTGACAGTATCCCTTACTTACAAGGTGAAGGGTTGAAATGACACAGAAAAACTGCAGAAAAAGCAAAACTGAAACATGAGCAGGTTACCATCGAAATAAAGAAAATTTATGAAATTGCATCCATATGTAGGAGTCCTGCAGGATCGGTATTTGTGTCACTTATGGAAGTCAGATCTAGCATTAGATCTAGTTAATATCCATTCCGAATGCCTTTAAAACCTTCAAATGCTTAGAGTGAAAAACAACAGGTTATAACAACTACACATGCTCATTTTATTTCAGAACATTATAAAGAGGATTGCTTATAAAGCGTAAGTGTGTGTGTGCAAACCCAAGTGTTGAGTCCTTATTCAACACTGACTGATAAAGCAGCTTCCCTATGACAACAAAGCAAAATAACCGGGTTAAAAAAGGTCATTATAAATGCTGTAGAATATGAAAAATTCAAATGTAAAATACGAAGTTCAGTTGCTGCTCTCAGCAGGAGACAACAGGAACATCTGAATAACCCATTTTACAGTGAAGTAGTTCACCAACCTGGACGGCTTCGATACTCAATCACCTCCAGTGTTTTGCTGCACTCAGTGTCAGAGTGTGCTCCTTCATGATCGTTATAGCTGCCGATAAAATGAACTAATCACGGCATCCTCCGACCAAGTTCAAGCATCCAGATCTGAGGTGGAAGGGGTCTGTGTTTAAATTATCCTGCTTACCCCTGCTAACATCGCTATCCCTGATACAGATATTCCTTCCGCAACATTTTAATGACAAACGATTTGAATGCTAGAACACATTAATTGGAAGGTTAAACAACAAACCTCCAAAACAGAACAGGAACTCTACATACACTTAGTGGAGACCAGCAACAATTTTCATAGCCAGACTGTCAAAGACCAACAGGTCCACAAAATAAAACAGTGGTGAACTCACACGGAGGGTAGAAACACTTCCTCTACTATGGAAATGTTATCACCGCAGTGAAGAATTACTATCTTATTCTTTCCATCTGCAGCCTAAAACTTCCTGCTGGTACTTGACCCATCTCAAGGGAACTCTTTGCCATTCAGAGCTTTTCTTACCTCCTCAGTCAAGCCATCGCTGCTTGGAAAGGGTAGCCAGAGGACAATAGGGAGCTAACATACTGCACAGGCCTGCCAGGTTGCCAAAGTCATATTTGATAGGGTGGGAGATGGGTAGAAGAGAACTTTTCTTAAAATAATTTCCATTATTTATTGAAATTTATTTCCATAATTTATTTCCATAATTTATTGAAAGGAAACAGTTCAGAAAGTGGGCTTTTTACTGTTCAAAACATAAACCCACCATTTGAAATATCTTCTAAAGAGAAAAAAGATGCTTTGATAAAGACATTGCACTTATAATTCTGGGCTTGCTACCTAGAAATAAGTGCTAATGTATCAGAATATGTACAGACAAATTTGAGGTGAAAGAATGTCAACTACTCCAATCTATTGTTTTGATTGGGTTACCGATCCACTGAATTTGAAATTTTAACTCTTTTTTCTCTGAAACAGAATGGAAATATTTTTAAGATTTCAAAACTTTGTTTTGGTCAGGATAATAATTTCCGCAAGCTCCTGGAAGCAAGGCTGCAGTCCCAGAGGACTTGGCTGAAAGCACAGCTCATTAACAGTGGGCAGCCAGAGCCAGGCTCCAACTGCCCGTGTCTTTGAGTCAGTGAGGCAGGCCCAGCCACACTGGATTTAAAATGAAACTAATACTAGATAAAACATTTATACTTGGTGCAGCCACTCCCTAGTGTCAGGAAATTTAGCTGTAGATCAATCAGGTCAGTTTGCTCTGTCACACCTGCATCCCTTTCCTCATCTACTCCTTGTCTCTTTCCTGGAAGATTACAATATTTAAGATCCCTGTCCATCCCCGTTTTGGTTTCACACCTGCAACCATGTGCTGTTACAAAATCTCATATGCTGAGGAATCACTTCCTTAGCACCTTGAGGTACATGTAGAACATGGGGAAAATACAGCTAGTTCTGTAAAATGTGTTAGGTAAAATCCCTTTTTCATTTAGGTAACATGACTCTTTTAGAATGACAACCATTTAATAGAGCATTAAATAAAGGGAAGGAGAAACCTTTGGACTTGCAGATTATGCAACCTGAAACTACTGAATAGTTTAAAGACAGGTCTGAAAATTTGATTTATGCTCCAACCTTAAACCCAATTAACTAACTACACTTAGTTACAGTCTGCAGCAAGTTGAGCAATGGAAAAGAGAATAGCATGCTTCGAGTGCAAAGAGCACAAAAGTGTGTCTAGAAAGAGCTCTCCTGCTTAGACTTCCTAAGAATCCAACTAACATTATGAGATTACAGTACATACCATGAAATATCTGTGTTGCTAGATTGAAAATTGTAAGGGGAAGGTAAAACTGCATTAAGGAAGATTTTAAAGTAATAAACCCAGTGGTGTGTATTTGTAAAACAAACATTTTTTAAAAAGAAAATCCAAGCTGAGGATAATGCTCAAAAAATACAGACACGCTCCATTATGGAACGGTCAAAAACTGCATGCAGATACCTTTACCATGTGGAAATGACACTAAATATCCAGAGATTTATGATGAGTTTCTGCCATCTGTAGTTAGACCAATCATGCATGATGGGATCCCAGAGAAACAGAAATGTCCCTCACTTGAAAAATGGGCAACAGAATAATTTCAGGGAAAGATCCTGTCCCTAATTATAAAAAGCCTTACTTAAGGCTAAAAGACCGGGACTACCATAAAGAATATAGTTTCAATGGTGAATCAAACCCTTGATTTGCTATTGTAGGTGCAAAACTCAAATATGGACTTGCAATGGTACAGGTACCACTGTATTTCTCTCAAACTTGCATATTCTTTCCTATTTTCTCCATCTCGATACGCAGTCTGGAATATTCCCTTTGGTTTGATCTCTACAGGATACAGAAGGAAAGCAGAACATAGCTGAGAGCTTGTTTGATGTCAGACTGAATTAGCCATCACAGGGTCCTCGTCTCACCCACTGTTGTCTGAAGCACCTTACAAACTCAGTGTGTTACACATGGTTTGACCACCTCATGCATGTCTATTTATTGTTTGCAGGTTGCAGGTGAGGAGGACGATAATGAAGTATTTGGTGTGGTTTTGTGTAACAACTGGACCAGTACAGCTAGTCTAGGACACCCTGCGAAGTTAGGCACTGCTGCATCTCAGAGACCCCTCTCCCACTGCACCCTAAAGCAACCTCTAAATAACAGGAGGGTGTTTGCAATAATCCTAATCACACACCCTCACAGACACCATTGAATCAGAGAAACAGAGCAAGGCCAGACCCTGAGCGGGGAGAGAAAAGAGCAGAGTATGTTCTCCCTTGCATGCCAATGTTGGCACGAAAGAGTCTGCCATGCTGGCTTATTGCACAGAAAACAAACAAATAACTCCGTCCTATCACCCTCTTCCCAGCAGACGGGAACTGTACGCGATACACAGTCATCATCCTTTCATAAGAAAAAATGCTACACAACAACATGGGTATTAAACACACTCCCAGGACTACTCAACCAAATGTTTGAAAAGAGAAAAATTTTTAGGGATGTTCTTTCTACATTAAACACACACAGATATTGGAAACACACTTTTTGAGCTGTCTCACTTTTGTGAAGAAAGTAATGCTGAGCACATGCAAAGTCTAACCCATCTTGCTTTATAGAAAAACAATTTATTACTTTCATTTCATCACACTTTTCCACTTACAAGGAAGAGCGACTCTGGCAAGTTTTAAGTCAATAACTAGAAAGCATAAATTGAGTCTGTCAAGTCAGCAATAACAGGCAGCTGCAGAACAAACCATAGCAGCAAAATCCTTCTTCCAGGAACAACATTTGCTGCACACCTGCTGCTGCAAACCTTCATGTCGCTTTGTGTTTCGGAAGGTCTGTATTTCATAGTGACCGTCTACATTTAAATGAAAAAATATGATGCAGGCACTTCCATGTCTTATTAATAGGGAGTGGTTTACAGTCCTGCGTGGCTTGAAGACATCCATTTAAAGACCTTGAAGCTTCAAAGATTGCTGCAGGATCTCATATGGGATATGCAAATGCACAGCTCTTCCCTCCTGGCTGCTCCTCATGCCGACAGGACGGCACTAACACTGGGACCAGCAGGGCTCCAGGGAAAACACAGCACTCAGAGTCATCACAAACAGGGGGAGAAGGAAAAGCTGCCCCCTCCTGTAGCCTCATTTTTCAATATGGAATTAGTAATTAGCACTCACCAAATCCTCAGCAGCTGGTATAGTTTTGGCACGGGGAAATGTCCCAAATAACTCTACGCAGCACAAGAGTTCAAACTCATGCCAGAGGAGCCATTCGATAAGTTGATGATGTCATTAGAAAGGAAGAGCTGAACAAACTGACAGCCCCTTCCTTCACTTCCCCACGAGGGAACATTTTTCTCACCCTCTGCACTCAGTGAAGATCTTGCAACGCTCCAGCAGTGTCCAGATGTCCATGCCTTTACCTCCGCAGTGGAAGAGCTGCCCTGAAAGTCCTCCTCCACTTTCATCTCTGCTCTAATATCATCTGTAAAGAACAGGAGCAAAGCCCCCTGCACCGCTCCTCCCATGGCAGCTGCGATTCCTTTACGGCAGCAGACAGAAGGGAACCATCCTCCTTGGGAACAGGGGCTTTAAGAAATGCTGCACAATAATCGGTGCAATTCAAACAATTCAGTGCAGTGTAGGTCACAGGAAAGGCCTTCAGGCTAAGTAAAAGCTCACTGATACAGAAACAATATGCAATCTCCACTCGACAGTAAGTGTCAGCATCGGCATATTTACAGGAAGACTAAATACACTCAGCAACAAGGGAGGAACAAAGAGAGTGACAGCCTAACAGATGTTAAAGAGCACGCTGCTTCTGCCATGGGCAAAGGCAATACATCATGTTGGGCCACAGAGCTACTGACAAAAGATATACCAGCAAAGGGATGAGCAGATCATGCCGTTTCATCTGCTCTAGTTAGAATATGTGCACTTCTTCACAACTTCTAGGGAATGTCTATCATGAGGCATCAGGATCCTTCAGCTGTCACAAGCCCAGCTCTGAAATCAACGGAGATCTCCCAGGAAACTGCCCTGTACCCACCCAGGGACAGTGCTCTGACTAAAAGCTCTGTCAGAAATGTGACCGAAAGATTTTTCGGTTCTTGTCCAGGGAAGTTTCAGCTATACCATCAGATATGATAGCTGACTTTCCCCGGCGGCGTGCCGGTGGATGTTGGTAGCCAGATGGAGCTCTCCGTGAAGACCTTGGTTCATTTATTCCAGGCAGGATCTGCGCACCCTCTGCCCACTCGCTCCCCTTAGATACAAATGTGTACAACCTCACACAGAGCTTGTAAATCCAGCATGTGCTAGTTAACGAGAGCAAAATCCAAGTTCTACATTAAATCCTGCTTTAATAGGAAGTTAAAGATGACTG
The DNA here is from genome assembly GCA_013400615.1 of Syrrhaptes paradoxus. Taxonomy (NCBI): domain Eukaryota; kingdom Metazoa; phylum Chordata; class Aves; order Pterocliformes; family Pteroclidae; genus Syrrhaptes; species Syrrhaptes paradoxus. Next base: position 356,171 of record VZTO01021303.1, read on the forward strand.
GTTATGTTTAGAACAAACCCGGATGGAAGTACCGGTTCTTGCAGTGGCGTTTAACCAGCAGTTGTGCCATCCAGCACTGTTACTCCTACTTCTTGTAAGAAAACACTGACTACAAAAACGTAAGACTTTTCTATCTCACAAATTCTCCCAAAATGCATACCACCGTGGCAATTTCATCTGTACTTATCTGGGAGCACCAGTGAAAATTGTTTTTACCCTGGGACTCACCTTTACATGTGACATACGCTCATCTTTCAATGCAATACAGTCCTCCCCGCTCGTATTTATGTTACAGAATATGGTTTTAATATTGGATTGATTGGTTTTACTTCCAAAGGTAAAAAAAACCCAACCAAACAAAAAAAAAAAACCCCGACAGACTAACAGGCTGCAAAGTTTGCAACTCAGCAAAATTACCGTGCTGGGTGAGACCCCAGGTCACAGCCCACTGAGACGGGCTCAATGGGGGAGCTGCAGCTGGTGCTGCTGGACCTCTGAGGAGTTTTTGGCACTAGCATACTGTTTCTGCAGCGCTTTGGTGGTATTTGGGCAACACTGTTCACTCCAGCAAATTTATCAAGTTTCTCTGAAACAAGCACATTAAGCTTGTCTTCTTAAAAGTCTCCTTTAACAGCAGCCCCTCCGCCTGTCAAGATGAGCAGCACGAATATGAATGTTCATGTCAGAACTCTGAGTGGCTGCTATAGGATCTGCCAAAATATCTTGCTGGAAGCCTGCTGAACATGCCCAAAAATGATTTTCAGACTTCAAACTATTATCATCCAACAGCTTTTTTCAGAATCTGATATGGGACAAATCCCTCAGTCAACCCCGTTTATACATGAAGTTACCACTTCAAAGTTGTGATACCAAGTCATTTGCAAAGGAAAATGAACTTATTTTCCTAGGGGTAAGATGCATGCTCTTCAACCATGGCTGAATGGATTTTCTATAACCTCAAGCCCTGAGTCAAGTGTATGAATTTTGAGACCAAGGAAAAAATGCATTTAAGTAAAAGCAGATTATTATACTAAAACTGAATTAAATTGAGTTTTAATATTAAAGCTTGTATTTTCAGGAGAATACTGGGCAAAAAAAATCTTCACAAAAACCACAATTACTCTCTCCTACCTACATAATAAAGTAGCTACTCACAATTTCTGTGTACATTAGTTACATTACAAGATTAGCAGGCTGTTGCGTTGTCAGATTTTCACGAGTAAATCATTTAATTAGATTCTAGAACTTGATGTCTTCCATATAGGATTGAGGATATTTGATGAGACTTTAGTAAAGCTATTCTGTGATATTCATTGCAATATGGATTGGAAGCAAAAGCACGCTCCTGTCTGGAAACTCAAAGCAGGAAATGTTAGATCTCAGATGAGCAGCTTTGACAGTTTTGAAATTGAGCAAAACAGCACAAGGAGAAAGAAACAAGGAGAAAGAAATTGGCTTAGAGATATGGGGCGAGAAATGCAGCTTGGAAAGAATGTCGAGACAACACTAGAGAGATGTTCAAATAAACCAGGGGGGGGGCAAGCGCCTTCTCATGTCTCTAAGTCAGAGGAACTGTCCTATTATTTCTGAAGCGTACAGTGATGCTCTGCTGATGCACACGTGGGATGCTCCGAGATAGCCAAGAGCTACAGCCAGCGTACCAGGATAATTGATTAGTCAGTTTATTTGTCTTCATCCACAGCCGCAGCGATCAGCTTGTGGTCAAAAGAATAATTCTGGTGGTGACAGCCTGTTCTTGGCCTCTTTTCACTTCTCCCCTCTGACACAATTAAACCTGGCCCCCTTCCCAACGTCCTACGAGAGAGGAACAGATGCGCAGGCTGCAGCTAGGGGCAGGAGCCTCTCCCAAAGTCTCTTGCCTGGCCTGGCACCAAGAGGGCTCTAAAGAAAAGGGGCAGTGAGAAGCAGATATATACATTTTTGCAGGGGCAGAAGCCTCCCTTCAGTCACTCTTTCACCCCCCCTAGAAGCCCCTCAAACACAGCAAGGAGCAGGAAGGGATTTACCAGATGGAAAACCACGCACAGACAAGGGACGCGCCAGCCTGCAGAGCCCCGCAGCCCAGCGCAGCGGGTGGGGTGTGCGCTGCTGCACAACCTGCGCGGGAGATACAGCAAAACCTGCACCAGGTCTTCCATCCTCCGACAGGGGAGACACTTGGAGGTTAAGACAGCCTCAAGTTATTTCTTGGAAATAATGTCAGTTCAAATATCCAACAATTCTTTGCCGTTAGCTCATTTTTCAAAACCATCAAACCTATCTCACCTTGTCCTTTCAATGACCTCTTCAGAGAAGTTTCAAGGTACAAAATGTATGAAATTATTCTGCTATAATCATTGGTGGCTCTCCCTCTAACGATCTGCTCACTTTGGTGTCTCATACTAATATTCACCATGTACTATAATATTTTTTCCAGAACATTATATATGATATGCAGACTGCTGAAGAATTTTAAAACAGGGTAAGAAATTTTCATAATGGTTACTGAGCAAAAGATTCCTCCAAAGATTCAGATTGACACATTTGGATAGGATTAAATTTATCCAGAGAATTAAATTTGCATCAAATGAAGATCAAGAAGCATATAGCATAATCTCAGTGGTTTTGTATGACGAGCGTATTTACTGAGATGTCCTTCAGTAATTCTTACTTGTCATTATTATTCAATATCATGGAGAGTCCTGCAGTCTTATAAATTGGAATTGTGAGTTGATTTTATGGGAGCCTAAAACTGTAAGAAAAACTGTTCGCAGACTTCAGCAGCAATTTAGATATGCAGGATCATGCCTTATAAATTTAAAATGGGTGGATGACACAGCTGTATTTTTTCTTATGCTCTCAAATGGCAATCCTTTGCTAAGACCCTCTGTTTTTCAGCGAGGCCACAGACAGCCTAGAGAACTCAGAGCAAAAATAATCACAGGTTGAGGTGGGAGGCTTTTTAAGAAAAAGCTCACAATAAACTTTTCCTTTTATTACACGCATCTATGATTTAACCTGATAGTAAGACATAGAGGTTTTTAGAAAAGCTGGCAGCTGAACCTGGTCTCAGTAAATTCATTTTCAATAGGGAAGGTCTAGAGGATCAGCCCCAAGGTATGTTCAGGTTCTAGGTCACTGCACTCTGTCCCTTTACTACCTATCTAATAAAATAATATTATTCACTCTTCACAGTAAAACACAGAACACAAGTCAAGATTACAAATTTTGTAGGCAAACATTGTAGGGATTATCCTCCAATTCAACAGGAATTTTACAGTTTACCAAAAAAACCCCAAAAACTTTTACTCCAAAAATCTGTCAGAGAATATAAAAACAAGCAAATAAAAGGACTGGAGGTGTCAAGATACACAAATCCACCTACATTTGGGTAGTTAAGGCCCAAGTTTCAGATTTTTCAGCCATCTATTTTATTTTACCAAATTGTAAGGAGAAATGCAAAGTGTGCTTCCCAGAAACGCTCTGAAATCCACGTGGCCTATCTTCACCCAAAGGCTGCTTCCCTGTCAGAACTCCTTAGGCCTCCTCAGAATAAGGTAAAATTCTCTTTTCTGCACTGTTGTGACAAACCCGCTACAGCAGAACATCATCACTGCACCCGCGACGCTGAGCTGCCTGCCTGCGGCTAAGCGGGACCTGCGGAGCCCCCGGGGCAGCGCTCACCTTCTCCCACTCGCGGTCGTTGTTCAGCACGATCACCACCAGCCTGGGGTGTGCCTGGTAACCGTCTGCGGTGAAGGACAGATCTTTACCTTCCCAAGTCACATTCATCATAAACCTGGAAGGCAAGGGAAAAAAGTTCATTAAAAAATTAATGAGCTGTCCAGCGGTTAACGAGTGAGATAGTTCAGCCGTCAGAACCGCTGATGTGGCACACACCAAATCCCGGGGACGCGGTGACAAGCCTGCAGCGGGGGAGTCTGAGCATTTCACGGCAGTCCTTGCAAAAGACAAAGCAAAATACTGTTCGCCCATGATTTTCAATGCAGACATCATTTTTAAAGCAGCTTCCGCATTACGCGTAACCTGTACACTCCATGAACAATCTTTCTGGCACGTTGCGCAACCTCAACAGATTTTTGGGACCATTTTAAACGTGTCCACGTCAGCTCTGCATGTAACATTACCCCATCGTCCCAGCAGAGTAATACTGAGAGGCAAGTGCCTCTACCTGGCTTCACCTGATTAGCCATCCGAGAGTCCCGTCAGCCCTTCCCGACACTGTGGCTACACACAGAGTCTTTGTGACACTTGGATAAATTCCACTAAATGTCTTCAGCCAAAACCAGTCACAAAAACACTGAAGGGGTTGGTAGTATTTCAGTTCAGTACTTTCAAAAAGAAAAGAGATATATGTTTTAACCTTGTTTGTATTTAGGTTAATTTGCAATGGTTTTCAGAAGACATATAGAAATTAATCAGCACTTTGAACAGAAAAAAATCATTAGAGGGACTCAGAATAAAATGAGCAGGAAGGAGGATTTTTTAAATTTTGTTGAAAATGCTGGTTCAATCCCAAATTACCTACCTTTAGACTTACCACTTTGGGCACTGAATCCATAAAACTGTTTCTTTACCCCAGGATCTTTGTCCAGCTGTAAAGGGGAAGGCTTATGCAACTGAAAATTTTGTACGAATTCATGTCAACAGAAGGAAACGACTCAGTGCTCCAAGAGTTACCACTCCTGAGACGTGCCGCAGCTTTCACCGTTCTCCTGCAGTGCCACGCTAACCTGCATGGTCTAGGGACAGAACACCACTTCTCACAAGCGATCCTGTCACCAGCAATGATTACCTCAATCTGTGCCGAGTCACTGCTCTGACCTGGACGGTGCCTCGAGGGACCCTCCTGAACCCTGAGGAAGGACAGGGCAGGCGGCTCCACAAACACCAGCCAGAGCCCAGAACCATCGGCCGCCGGCTGCTGCAGTGGAGCTGATCTGCCCTGGGCAGGGATCTCGGTGCTCTGCTCATCACCTTAGAGACATCCCTCAGCTCTGCAGAGTCCCATAGCTTTTCTAGCCATAGATTTGCCCCTGAAGGTCTTAAATTTCTTATTGAATTTGTATTGGTTCTAATATAGTCTACCTAGTTTTTCCATTTCTTGATTAGTAAGTATGGTTTTTAATTTCTACCTGCTGCTTTCCATTCATCGTGGAACCATGACGTGCAGGCATTCTGGTCATCTAACAAACTCGACTTTCCTCAAGAAGAATTTTCTCTCAAAATTTTCCACAGATTTATAACATAAATCCATATTTATATTTGCTCCAGTTCCACGCAGCTTCTGTGTTTCTCCGTGAGAGCAGATTGTTTCCACCGCTCCAGGGTCAGACAGAGGGATGAGAAATTGCAGGTTTTATTTAAAGGACTAAGACTAAGACTGCTAAGAGTCTGAACTAGCACAGCACGGAGGTCAAGCTCCCCAGACTGTAATATTGCAAAAATCTATTATTTTATACATTATCTGAAATTCCCTCACCTAAGAAAATCAGGCATGAAAGGGAGAAGAATAAGAGGCTGGTATTGGAATTGATGTTCTTTGTTCATATTGAAAAATATCAAGACTTCAGACTGTCAGTGTGAGCCTGACAGGGTTATCCTGTGGGCTGGAGGTAAAACTGGAATTCAAAATCATGGGGAGCCCACGGCACTCCAGAAGTTACTGTGCTCTCCAACCCATGAGCATGGTCTGAAGTTAGTTGCATCGAACGGCCCCGAATTCTCAGTGTANCGTGGCCTATCTTCACCCAAAGGCTGCTTCCCTGTCAGAACTCCTTAGGCCTCCTCAGAATAAGGTAAAATTCTCTTTTCTGCACTGTTGTGACAAACCCGCTACAGCAGAACATCATCACTGCACCCGCGACGCTGAGCTGCCTGCCTGCGGCTAAGCGGGACCTGCGGAGCCCCCGGGGCAGCGCTCACCTTCTCCCACTCGCGGTCGTTGTTCAGCACGATCACCACCAGCCTGGGGTGTGCCTGGTAACCGTCTGCGGTGAAGGACAGATCTTTACCTTCCCAAGTCACATTCATCATAAACCTGGAAGGCAAGGGAAAAAAGTTCATTAAAAAATTAATGAGCTGTCCAGCGGTTAACGAGTGAGATAGTTCAGCCGTCAGAACCGCTGATGTGGCACACACCAAATCCCGGGGACGCTGTGACAAGCCTGCAGCCGGGGAGTCTGAGCATTTCACGGCAGCCCTTGCAGAAGACAAAGCAAAATACTGTTCGCCCATGATTTTCAATGCAGACATCATTTTTAAAGCAGCTTCCGCATTACGCGTAACCTGTACACTCCATGAACAATCTTTCTGGCACGTTGCGCAACCTCAACAGATTTTTGGGACCATTTTAAACGTGTCCACGTCAGCTCTGCATGTAACATTACCCCATCGTCCCAGCAGAGTAATACTGAGAGGCAAGTGCCTCTACCTGGCTTCACCTGATTAGCCATCCGAGAGTCCCGTCAGCCCTTCCCGACACTGTGGCTACACACAGAGTCTTTGTGACACTTGGATAAATTCCACTAACGTCTTCAGCCAAAACCAGTCGTGAAAACATTGAAGGGGTTGGTAGTATTTCAGTTTAGTACTTTCAAAAAGAAAAGAGATATATGTTTTAACCTTGTTTGTATTTAGGTTAATTTGCAATGGTTTTCAGAAGACATATAGAAATTAATTAGCACTTTGAACAGAAAAAAATCATTAGAGGGACTCAGAATAAAATGAACAGGAAGGAGGATTTTTAAAATTTTGTTGAAAATGCTGGTTCAATCCCAAATTACCTACCTTTAGACTTACCACTTTGGGCACTGAATCCATAAAACTGTTTCTTTACCCCAGGATCTTTGTCCAGCTGTAAAGGGGAAGGCTTATGCAACTGAAAATTTTGTATGAATTGATGTCAACAGAAGGAAACAACTCAGTGCTCCAACAAGAGTTACCACTCCTGAGACGTGCCGCAGCTTTCACCGTTCTCCTGCAGTGCCACGCTAACCTGCATGGTCTAGGGACAGAACACCACTTCTCACAAGCGATCCTGTCACCAGCAATGATTACCTCAGTCTGTGCCGAGCCACTGCTCTGACCCGGACGGTGCCACGAAGGACCCTCCTGAACCCTGAGGAAGGACAGGGCAGGCGGCTCCACAAACACCAGCCAGAGCCCAGAAGAACCATCGGCCGCCGGCTGCTACAGTGGAGCTGATCTGCCCTGGGCAGGGATCTCGGTGCTCTGCTCATCACCTTAGAGACATCCCTCAGCTCTGCAGAGTCCCATAGCTTTTCTAGCCATAGATTTGCCCCTGAAGGTCTTACATTTCTTATTGAATTTGTATTGGTTCTAATATAGTCTACCTAGTTTTTCCATTTCTTGATTAGTAAGTATGGTTTTTAATTTCTACCTGCTGCTTTCCATTCATCGTGGAACCATGACGTGCAGGCATTCTGGTCATCTAACAAACTCGACTTTCCTCAAGAAGAATTTTCTCTCAAAATTTTCCACAGATTTATAACATAAATCCATATTTATATTTGCTCCAGTTCCACGCAGCTTCTGTGTTTCTCCGTGAGAGCAGATTGTTTCCACCGCTCCAGGGTCAGACAGAGGGATGAGAAATTGCAGGTTTTATTTAAAGGACTAAGACTAAGACTGCTAAGAGTCTGAACTAGCACAGCACGGAGGTCAAGCTCCCCAGACTGTGATATTGCAAAAATCTATTATTTTATACATTATCTGAAATTCCCTCACCTAAGAAAATCAGGCATGAAAGGGAGAAGAATAAGAGGCTGGTATTGGAATTGATGTTCTTTGTTCATATTGAAAAATATCAAGACTCCAGACTGTCAGTGTGAGCCTGACAGGGTTATCCTGTGGGCTGGAGGTAAAACTGGAATTCAAAATCATGGGGAGCCCACGGCACCCCAGAAGTTACTGTGCTCTCCAACCCATGAGCATGGTCTGAAGTTAGTTGCATCGAACGGCCCCGAATTCTCAGTGTACTTCACTGAATGAGATTCAGTTCGAGCTTTTGCCAAGGTGCTCTCCTTCTGGAATTCAGCTCAACACCAACATCATTCCATCCCTTCAGACAGATGTGTTTTGAAGGGTGTTATCGTTACTCTGAATATTCTTCCTACACTGCTTTGTAATGTGTTACCCACAAGAAACTGCATTTTCTCCTGATGAATCTGACAGAGACAAAATTCTTCAGCTCCACGTTCAAAGGAGAAGGCTTAGTATTGACATAGCTGCCTGAAAATCCCAACAGCAGAAACACACTCAATAGAAGCATATAGATCCAGCAGAAATAATGGTGTCATAACACTTAATAATTAAATGTGGACTGCCCTAAACAGCCATATTAACATCATTCAGGACTGGTTTGACAGCAATTTGTAAATCCACCCATCATAATAACTCATATTTTGTGACAGACTTTTGTTGCAAAAATTTTGTTCTTGGCTTTTCAGTTGAACTGATTTCCCATATATTACATTTTTCACCCAGCACTGAAAGAGCTTGCTTGGGAATAAAAACCCACCAGACAGAATTTGCTTGTGCATATATCTAAGAAACTGGCATAACATTTGCCCATTGATGAAAATCGAATGCACTGTGACCCCAGAAATTAAAATGCCCAGGAAGCCACTGCAAGGGGAAAACGAGGACATACTGTGAAATCACACGCTACTTGTATTCATGCTTCTGCACCCTCCCTCCCAGATTCCTTCCCAATTCAGACACGTGAACAATCCCCCCCAATGAACACACGGTCTTACAGGGCCAGGAAGGAATCGCCTCATTCCAATACAACAGAAAGCTGAGCTTTGTATCTGCTCCTAAGGGCTGGACCAGAGGCACGCATGCTGCATGACATCAGGCTTGCGTGTCCCGTTGGGTTTTTAATTCCACAGCCCTTGGTGATGATGCTGGAGTTGAACCCTTCTTTTGTGTAGCTTGGTAGGATCACTACCCCAGATTTCAAACACCAGCCGTTGTGTTTTGGGATTGATACGCAAAGGCCCTAGCCTAGAAGCTAGTCGGGGACCATCACGAGCTGCAGTGCCGTAGCTGCCGCCGTGCGCAAGTGCTCCAAGAAGATGAACCACAAACCTAAAATGAAAAACTGAACTCAGCATATAGCTTTAAACCCTGTGGATTTAGTAGTCATTTAGAAGTGAAACACTTTTTGCCAGTCATAAAAAAGTTCCTAATCTGTAAAGGTGTCTTAAAATCCTGTTGTCTGAGCCATGTACAGAGGTACCGGTGAGTGACGCAGACTGCACTACCCCAGTTCCTCAAACTGCAGCAGTAAAAAAAGAACTTCAAAGAGATTCTTGTTTTCCCAAGCACACTCTTCTGTACAGAATTCATCAACTGCCTGTGTTCTGCAGAAACCAATGCCTGCAATCTACATTCCTTTTGAATTGTCATTTTTCCTCCACAAAGGACAGAAGTCCTGCTCTGCTTTTACTGGCCAAGATCCTAAACTGCTTGTCTCTGTGAAAAACAACTCCGTGCTTTTCTGTTCCTGCTTAGGAAGAGCGAGGAAAAGAAAGTATTTGTGTTATGTTATTCTCACAGAGTTTTAAGCCCAAGAGTAATTCTGGGCAAGATGTCTTTGTTTTCTGAATTGGTCAAAACATATTTCTGAAGTAGTTTTGGAATTGCATAATCCTGCTCTTAGCTAAATGAGGTGCTTGATTACTCAGGATTGTTCCTTCAAGGGGGCGATTCAGCATACACCTTGGATCAGCAGTTAATCTGCTTTCATACCTCATTAATGCTGTAACCTTTGCAAAGACACGATAGCAGGAGGCCTTGTGATGATGATATTATGACATTGAAGTCTTAATTAACTTCTGCAAACTGAAGTTTGTAAGATTCCCCAGGTGATACATGCATGAAAATTGCAATCTTCAGGGCAGAGGTTAAACTAATCTCACACTGAATCCAAACTAGTTTTTATCATGTGATGAACCAAGCCTGTATGATACATTTCAAACATGTTTAAATATTTATACAATTCTTCTTTGCTTGTCACCTTCCCCAACAAAACTGAGCAGTGTTGAAACACCACAGCAGAACACTGTTCCTGTTGTATTTACAGCAAGCCTTTGAAGCACCAAGGTTACAAACTGCCTCTCAAGGTTTCCAACTTAAGTTTTATAGACTCAGAAAGATCAAGTATTTCAGATAAAGCTTCAGATTAACACCAAAACTATGCAATATTTATCCAAGACACAATTCTGACTCTACCCAGAAAGACAGAACACATTTGAATCACCTGGGGGTTCCGATGCTGTAAATATTATATCACGACTTCACTGACTCTAATTTCCATTAATGAATGGGGGAAGGCTGCCAAAAGGATCAGACCTCAGATTTAAGGCCACCATTTGCAAGGGTACAACATTGCTGAAACAGAAGCACCTCTCTGGACAGGCTCTTTACAGAAGACATGGACCCATAAAGTGTTCAGTAAGGATTTCTTACAGTGCGTGAAAACAGTTGAAAATCACAGCAAAGCCATGATGGCTCCTGGAGCAGAATCTTTGAGACATTCTTCTTCGATGTTATACATCAGCAAACATGTTTGAAAGCTATGGGATTTCTTTTGATCTTTACCACATACATGTATAGACGTGTATGCAAGATATGCAAGTGTTCCCCTAATAGATACAAGCGGTGGGCAATTTTTCAGGGAAAAAAAAACAACAACAAAACCCAAACAAAAACCCCATGTAAATTACAAAGAACACTTTGTCTCAAACAAAGATCAATCCTAACCCCAGCTTCATAAACTTCTCTGGGCAATGTAAGAAAACAAACAGTGACAGAAGGAAAGCACAGCATTGCGCAGGAGAGCAACCCTGCGAAACCGCAGCCGGTGCGATGCTGGCCCTGGAACGGCAGCAGTGCGGGTGCTCAGGGAATTCCCCCCCGGCAGCACCCTCCACGTGCCCTGTCTCTGGGGTGGCAAAGCTAATTCTCCCAAATATTCACGTCCTCAGGATGGGCACTCTCATGCCCACCCACCCGTGTCCCAGAAGACCCTCCAGCACGACTTTACTGTTTATTTCTCCCTCTGAGCAAGCTGAGCTTACTCCGGACCACGCAGGAAGAGCAGTGAGCCAAGAGCCTCAGCCCGCGTCCCTCCTTCTCGGGGACTTGTGCCACCGGCAACGGCACAAAACCCGTCCCCGAACCAGCCGCCTTCGCCAGGGGAAGGCCATGCTGAGGAAAAACCCTGGCCAGAAGGTAAGGGAAATGAAGATTTTTGAGATTCATGGGACTAGAAATAAGTCAAAAATCTGGAATGCAATCTGGCACCATCCCTCAAAAGCCCTACTCTAAAGACGGATAAAACCAGTCTGCGCCTTGGAGCAGCTGCACTCTGCGCTTGCTGAGGCCAGACGGGTCTGCTTGGGCTTAAAATAAAACTGAAACACTCTTCTAGAAAGACGCAAGGATCACAGCGTTAAAAAGATGTCACACATAAGAAAATACTTCTACAAATGTGTAAAAATTCAGGGCATCTAGAAAAAACCTTGATTTTAAAAGTCAGCAATTGCGCACATGTACAGACACAGACCTAGGAAGTCTTTGGAGTGATGCAATAAATAAAAAACTTTTTAAATTAATTCCTTAAAAATAAATACAATGTAGTTGTGATAACTATTATACCTATGACAGAAAAAGGCTCTCACCAAAACAAATACAGTAAAAAAATTCCCTCTTCTCCCCCCAAGCTGTTTGTTTTGATGTTTTCTCCATTTTTCTCTATGTCATGTTTATTTTCTTTCCATCTATCCACTGAAATATGAATGTGAAACCGTCTGTGTGAGGATCAAGTTGTGTAACTGAGCACAATTAGTAACAACAGCTGCTTTTCCTACAGAAAGGATCCTTTGATTTCTCCCCTGCCAAGGTTTAAGCCTTTCTTCTCCACTAACCTCGTTTCATAACATCACAGCACCTAGCGATAAATAAACTGCTCACCTGAGGGGTGTGGGGGAAATGTTTACTCCCAGGGTCACCTTTAAAACTTTCACTCTGGCAGGTGCAAGTGATTGCAGGAGAAACTGCTCCGAGCTCCAAGCTCCAGTCCAGCAAAGCACCAGGGGAAAACCGGGGTGCCCGGGTGGGCGGTGGGGCGCAGGCAGCGAGCCAGCTGGGGGCTGTAGGATGGAGGGGCTGCACATCGTATGGGAATTGTATCTTTAGAAACCAAACAGTGGAGCAAACATCCCATGGTTTTAAAAGCAAGTTTAGAGACAGGAAGCGCAGACTGTCTCAGATGCCCTTTTTTGGTTGCTCTGATATTTGCACCTTCCTTCTTTGTTTTATAATGATAATTTCACACAGATTCAAACTTTTAAAAGGAGAAATCCAGGACTTGCCAGGCTCAGGAACAGAGCCAGCTCTGGGATAATTAGCGTTAAATCCACCCAGCATCCAGCTCCCAAATGGATCACTGTCTGGGAAAAATATAATGGGCAAGGCAGAGGCATTAATGAAAATATATCCCTCCTAAGCTACCTCCAAAGAAGAGAGCATACTTGCTAGACCTGTAAAATAAAGCACGTGGGCTGACAGCTGCAGGGAGCGGAAAGCCCACAGGACTCCTCACTGCCCAAGTTCAGACCCACTTTCCTGCCCTCATCCTGCAGCCCAGATCAGATAATGAGACTTGATAAATTCCTCCGGTGCCATCACTGAGGGTCCCATTTTTTTATTTATTGCTGTCTTCACCGTGGGGCAGTGTTTCAAATCCGTGACAACCGCAAGCAACGAAGAGAAAGAGCAGAGAGTTAGGGAAACACAGGTTTCATAAAATAAATTCTCCCCCTCCTCTCCCAAAGAAGGAATTTCCCAACTGAGATTTAAAGCAGATGAAAAGCCTCACAACCAGCGTGTCATCTGATGACATTTCTCTTTCCTTCAAACAGTATGAACCAACCATCTTCATAATCCCCAGCCAGGCTGTCTGGGCTTGGCATTCCCCCAGCATCATACCTAAAAAAGCAGGAGTGAATCCAAATTTTGTCTTTTCTTCTTTATCTTGTTGAGGCTCTGAACTGCTGAACTTCCTTACTATGATTCTACTGTGAAATTTCAAAGATGCTTATCAACAGAAACCCCAAGACTATTTATCTTTAAGGAGCAGATTTCCTAAAAAACCTATAAAATGAAATCAAGAAATGCTGAATGTAGGATATATAACATGTGGTCTGAAGTACATATAGAAATAGGAACAGGTCTGAAATAGATCACTATTAAAAAGGTAGCAATGCATTTTTCAAACAGTGAAGCTTTCTTTAAAGACCATTTTATATCTTAGGCTATATATTATTTTATTTCCTAAATTAAAATCCTTCGCAGTAATGCAAAGAGCCTCTTCTTCTTCTTTGTGCCTCCTCCACTTCCCCCAGATCCTAGATCTTCCGAATATAACTCTGCAATGATACCCTGCTTTGGAGCTGTATCGCCCTAGGCCTTGAGCCAGCACAGATGAATAAAATTTTGGGAACAATATGCTCAGTGACTGTGAAAAAGGAATGGCATGCCAACTACTTGCACCTCCTGCCAGCTGCTCCGTAAAGCATTAGTTGCCACTAGGTCTGGAAAAGTCATTTTGCCCCAATTCTGCCAGACAAGCAACAGAACTCTTTGGAAGGACTTCTGAAAGGGGGGCGAGGGGAGGGAGCACCATTAGAAAGGGGTCAGATGCCTAGGAGGGTGCTGCAGAGACCAGAAGGTTTAGTGAGTTGGTCGTTATTAGCAATAACATTTCGTAAAAAGCATGAATTTTGCTACAATTTGCTGCGGAATCACCCCAAACTCTTCCCTGTGAACCTGCCTGGCTTCCTGCAGGGGACAGTGTCCACAGCAGCTCTGTCTCCGGAACCTTCACTTATATTTTGAATTTCAAGACCCCCTTTCAGCCCTGAAGGCAGGCTCTGGTCAACCCCAGAACAGAGGCCATGCTTGTGTATTTTTTTTTTTAAATTATCAAAAAAGGGGGAAGTGTTCTAAAAGCCCCTAATCTGGTTTGGTACCTTCTGCCTCCTGTACTGACCTAACCTGGGAGAAAATTCTGATACAGATTTTCTAAAATTTCTTGAGTCTCTTCATCAGTAAACCAGCAGCATGTCATGACGTCTTGGGTGGAGCGTTTTTGTCCACAACCCCCCTATTGCTGGCAATAAAGTTTAGTTCTGCTTCCAGAGGAACATGACAACAGTTCCATCAATTCAGTTCCTGCTGTTTAATGCAACTATATGGAAAATGACCTTATACTATAGAAAAGGGCAAATACAGCACATGAATTAAAAGAAGTTCAAATATTTAGTTGCAACTATTTAAAATCTGCTCATCAGGCGTAAATTAGTCTCAGGGTATCCCTGTGCACCAGCCCAATTGCTACAGTACTCTCCTGCTGGGTCTCCTGCTCAGAAGGCATCCCCCTCCCACACACTGATGAAGCTAAGGAGGAACCTGCTCCTGAAAATATTTTTTTTTGTGTCTTGAGTATCTTTTCATGTTGACGGTTATAATTTCTTGTAATCCTGATCTGACATTTGTTGCTAACATTTAACCCAGGACTGGCAGGTTGGTTCTCATTTGGAGATGTTTGTCTGAACATAGTGTCCTCCCTAGAGACCTGCTGCTCCTCACATCCCTGTGGCCTCGGCGCTCTGCGAGGGCTTGTGGCTTCGTTTGTGCCTTCAGCCATTCAGGCGCATCATCCTCCTTTGGGTTTGTTTCTGCCGAGCAGCAATCGCAGCAGCAAAGGAGGAAAATAAGCAAATAGAGCAGCGTGTGAAAACTGGGACTTCTTCGAGCTTCAAAGTTACCAGAAATGAAATACTAAATTGAAAATATACTCAAATTAGCTGTTTCCCTCCGCAACACATAAGTGGCATACGTGACTGCTGAAGTTTGGGTTACAGCCTCAAACCGTCACCCTGTGTACAACGCACCCCTCTGAGCACACAGTGGCTCCAGCAGAACTGTGGTGGGGTCACACAACGGCAAAAACAAGATGTGCTGGAGAGTCTTAGGTGAGCGTAAATAACATTTGGGGTTTTTTGCACAGCAACTATGCTACTAGTGAGAAAGCATTTTGCTTCATATGTAATTAGTTAAATAACGATGCATCTTCAATCATACAGTAAGGCAGATGATACTTACTTTTCCCAAGTCTTTTTACAGAACTGAAATGAACAAATCCTCTGTAAATTGGCTGTTGATCTGTATACAGGAAGAGATTAAACAGATTTTCTGGATTATTCATCAAACCATTGTTTCCATTCGATATCTGATTTTGCTCAAAAGAAAAAGAGGAAAATTTATCTGCCATTGCCAAAAGCCAGAATCAAAATACTGAACTTGATGAATAATATCAGGACTAGAAGCCACACACCCCTGCCCTCTGATGAAGACGCTGTCTCGGGGCCACGCTGAGAGCCAACAGCAGCACAAGAGCCCGGACAGGACGAGGGACGGTGTGGCCAGCTAGGGAAGGGCAGCAACAGCGGGGAGCACGTTTCAAAACACTGCCCACCGAGGGCCCACGCTTTAAAGCAGGGTGACTGAGGGCAGCATCAACACAGGCATTTGGACCCAGCCCTTCAGACCTCACGCTGCTGCTGCTGCTTGGCCCGGGGATGATGAATAAAGGAAACCAGGCTCGGGAAGGGTGACAGTGACAGCCGGCCCAGAGCAGGCTGGACAGCTTCCTAGCCCTGCACCTTCCCTGCCAAAATAAGACAAGTCTCTACATCCATATTATTTGGTCGTATTTGGAAACCGAACATAACTAAACATAAACACCACATGGCAAACTCCCGAGTACCCACGGACAGACACGGCTTTTTGCTTTTCGGGATAATGACAACAGAGCAACAGCTTTGTCACCCCCATCCATCCCTGTACAGACCAGAGCGGCTGCAAACGTTGTTGTGAAATATATCTCCCAGGGTTGTGACTTTTATACACAAAAGACAAAGCAGAAGTATTTCTAGTCACAAAGCAGCAGCGCTTCCCACAACAACTAGCAGGATTATTTTGTTTTGTGGTTTGTCTGCTTACATGTTATCCTTTTTTGAGAGAGAACAAGCATTTATTCAACTGATATTGTATTAATGAGCTGCTAATTCCATCTACCCACTGCGCTAGTGCCAGTATTTTACACAATGGCATTTTTCTGTCTTGGGAAAATCTGGGTCTTACACAGATGGGAAAAGATGATCTGAATCAAAATATATATATATATATACAGGAATATATGTTTTGTAATGCATTGAAAATGAACCCTATCTTTTATTGTAAATCCTTTATTCATAGGGAAAAACTAGTTTTCCCATGTGTATCAGAAACAAACATTGATCAAATAATTCCAAAAAGTAAAGCAAACCTGATTTTTTCTTGGTCTAGAAAGCCAATGAAAGCATCTTAAAACTGCAGTGACAGGGGAAGAATAAATTGTGTGTGTCAAAACATATATATCTTCAAACCAATTTAATACTAAAAGGATTTGAGAAAGAGGGAGGAGGAGCTTTCTCTTCACAGCTTTCATTACATAGAATTTCTTCATAAACGGAGATGAAAATCGCTATCTAGATGCAGGAAGTCACACATAAAGCATTACCAACCTCCATTTACAAGCAAATTAGCTATTACGGCATAGCCTTAGAAGACTATACTGGGTTTAAAGCTGAGTTAGATTGTCATTATAATAGATGGAGCGTAAAAATCCCATTTTTTGCTCCATTCTTGAGCTTGGTTTTGCTCCACCACCAGTTTACAGAGCCTCTTCCCTGCTTTCCACAAGCTCTTTTCCTGAGCTCACAGGCAGCTTCCCTTCGTGCGACCCCGCTTCTCCAGCGTTGATTCCCAGCACAAACAGGGAGGCACAGGACAGCAGCTCCCAGGTCCATCAGCTGTTCACAGTTACCTCAGCCCTTTCCCTTGTGAGGATGCTCCACAATCCTTTGTGCAGGTTAGCTGCTTAATACAGCACCCTACCCATTTATCTTGTAGTTTAAAATACAAAGCTTCACTCTGATCTGAAACTGTGGAGATTACATCTCAGAATACAACCCCAATTTAGGCATTGGTTTGTCATGTAAGGAAGAAACCTACAATTTAGTGATGAGGAGAAGAAAGTACTATGTATGTACGTAATTCACCTTGGCATGGAGAGACTGGTCAGCTCCCAGAGATCACTTAGCACTGCTAAATGCTTGTATATACTTGCTTTTCTTGCAGATCATATGTGACAAGAATAGTCTTGGGGAGTTATTACATAAGGAGGACTATTTAAAATTTATTCGTTTTAGTGTAATTCTGACATTTCTAAATTAAAACCAGCCTGTTTCTCAGTTTTTTATTGTTGGAGAAGCTCAGAGAATCTCTGGTATGGGTCACATATTCTCACTTCACAGCTCAGTGTTTTGCATTGGACAGTGACTTTATTAACCACATTGCAGCATATTACAGCTTCTCCTATCAATAATTTCTGTGTGCATCCTGCCCTGCACACTGCAGAATCTCCTGGTGAAGCCCAATCCCACTGGCCTGACACTCACCAGCCCTATTCTTGTTGTACAGATTTAATGAGAAAAAAAAAATGATTGTTTGAAGAAAGACAGCTTATGCTGAATATTGAATACCTAATTCAAGCTGCACTGGTGTATTACCAGAACACTGGAGTAGGAGTCCTGCTCAAAACAGGTTCAAGTTTTTGTGACCCATCCGACTGAACTGCAGCATTCTGAACACCAGCACCTCCGAGGACAGAATGCAGTTTAACTTCACAGAAACGGGTGTTCAAATATTAACAGTGAACTTCTTTGTGCAGCTCCCACTGCTCAGGCACAGAAGTTGGTTAACAGGATGCCACTAGCTTTCACTCTTACCTGGTGTCGTCAGCACCTGCATTCAGAACCGTCTGAGGACCGCACACGGGGTGCAGGCAGGGTGGCCACCCCGGCCGTGCCTTGCAGCTGCTCTGCCCGGACACGAGTGACCACGCGAGAGCTTTCCCGGAGCCATGGACCGGGGAGCCACCCCATTGCTGCCTCCTGTCACTCCCCAGCGGCAAACGGGGCAGCAGAAAAAGAATCACAGATTTTCTGCAACACTGCTGGCAAACGTGCAGTCTTACAGGCAGGGGCTTAGGAACAGGAAAGGGGAGAGCAAAAAAAAGTGGAATGATCATACTACAGGCAAGGCTCTCTAAGGAGAGCTGTGTGAGTTGCTGAACTTTGGTCACACTGCCTATGAAATACACGTGCGATGTTAAAATCCTTTTACCTGTCAGTATTTGGTTTGAGAGAGCTCCTGAAGAATGTTGTGCACTAAGAGGCTGTTTTCATGGAAACCAACAACAGTTCCAGGACATCATACGGCCATCAACCCCCAATCTAAACATGCACATACATCTCAGAAGGTTAAAGATGTTCCACAATCTCCTACTGAAATCAGCACTGACTTTCCTTCTTGTGCCAGCTCCATTCTGCTTTTCAGTAGAAAACTTCATCTGCAATACTTGGTCAGAGCAACTTTCATAAATACTGCTTAGTAGGTTCCATATGAGATATTGTAAAAAGCTATTAAAAAACATGCCAGATTCCCTTTACTTTGTCTCACAAACCAGATAAAGAAATAAATTACTGTGTGGCAGGTATTATGCAACATTTTGGATACAGTTTGCAACATCAGGAGCACGGTGTCTAAAAAAGGATAATTAAAAGGCCAAAACAAAAAAAAAAAAAAAAAAGGAGATCAAGTATCCCAATTTAAATCTTGTCAGTTTCCATATGACAAACTGTTTTGAGAAAATATCCATATTGACTTTGATTAATGTTTTGATTAATTTTTACAGCTATTCTAGTACAGGTGGCAAAAATAAAATCCTCACAAGCAGAAGCGACAGACTTCAGTCATTAGGTGATAAAAGCTGCCTAACTANAGTATCCCAATTTAAATCTTGTCAGTTTCCATATGACAAACTGTTTTGAGAAAATATCCATATTGACTTTGATTAATGTTTTGATTAATTTTTACAGCTATTCTAGTACAGGTGGCAAAAATAAAATCCTCACAAGCAGAAGTGACAGACTTCAGTCATTAGGTGATAAAAGCTGCCTAACTAATCAAATACTTCTATAATTTCAGGGCCACCTCTTTAATGCTGCAAAGCTCTTGTCTTCTAAAATATTACCCCGTTCCGGCTGAGGCGAGTGATTCAGGCACAGCCTCCAGAACATTTTGGCAATTTTACCTCATAGTTAAAGCACACAACAGCATGATTTTATTAACTCAGCTTCATACCCTCCAAGACCAGTTTCTGCCATCTTCTACATCAGATGCAGAGCAGTATTTATTCTCCACAACACAGAACATCATTTCCATGCGCACAGTGGTCAGTGTAGCAAGTTCTGTTGCATGTCTCCTTGAACATCTGAAAATCATCCCTTAAAAAGGGCATGATGGGATTAACAGAAAACAACATCCTCCTTCAAGAAACAGATAACAGCAATAGAATGGAAAATTACCACGGTTATGCAAGGAACAAACCCCAGACCAACAAGCCTTACTTGTGCAAGGTGTGAGATGGCCGGTCGTTTTTCTCCAGTTGTCCATAGCAGCTGGTTTTGGCTTCAGGAATGAAGGAGTATTTTTCCAGCATGGCTGATGCAGCAGTGGCAATAATCCCAAGGCCATCCCGAACCCGAGCTTCTAAACTGTAGTCCCATTCATCATACGATGCTGAAATAAGTCCTGAAGGAAACTCCTTGGGAGTGATTTCTGTGTTACCACTAACCAGGCTGGGAACTATCCAAAAGAAATCATAGCCTGTAAGGCCCAGGGAACGAGCCTCATCCAGGATGTACACAGCTTCATCCTTGGAACAATACAGCAGGATGACGGATGAATGAATTTTCTTCAGCTGAATTTGGGTCTTGGCATCTCCAAAGGCAGTATCGAGTATGATGACATTCTGCATGTCCCAGCCCACAAAACTATTTTCCACTGTGGTCTTAATGACATTGATGAAGTCCCGATATCCAGGGAAGGTGGTGGTCACCAGAGAAAACACGTGCCAATCATAATCCTGCATGATCTTCAGCATGACGATGGCTTCTTGCTGGATGGAAGCCCCAAACTGGAAGAATGTGGACATCACATCCTAGAATACCAAACACAGGGAAAGATTACTGCTTTGGTACAAATCTGAAGGGAACAGAATCTCCAGTCCTTCTGCTCTCTGAGTCCACCATGGCTAGCAAACCTTCATTGCATTCAAATACCTTTCTGTGCCTTATCAAATACATTTCATTAATAAGCAACACTGATCACGTGTAAGTACCACAGCTCATTAAAGCATTTGCCAAAAAGTGACAAACACGTATTTACATATTGTGCTTGATCGCTTGAAGGCAACAACTCAAACCTGTAGTTCCAGAGGAAGCTCCCTAGAGGCAGCTGCTCACAGTTAAACAGCTCATCCCCAGCAGGTAGCTTTAGTCAAACGTATTAGGAACGCATCATAACAAATTCATACCAATTTTTAGTTACAATAGAAATAAACTGCAATGCACACGTTGTACGTATATGAAGCAGCACTGTACTTCTACACCCAGTGTCTGAGGGACACTTCAGGACACTTCATTTCCACAGGTTCTTCGGAAGCTCTCAAACCAAGAAGCAGATTTATCGTCCCCAGGTACCGAGCTCACTAGTGATCCCGCTCCATTCAGAGCACACAGCCCATTGATGCCTGATACAGAATTGACAGGATGGGACCCCAGGGACAACCAGCAAGCTGCCACTGTCCTCGTTAAAGGACTTAACTGAAGTAAATTCAAACAATGGCCTCAGTCTGTAACAGCTCTGCTGTCAGTTTGCTGCGAGACCTGTTTCTAATATTTGTCTTGGGCTTTTACAGTATTCCTAATATTTGACGCAGCATAAGGGCAGGTGCCTCTTCTTTAAAGAGCATCTATCAGAAATAGACAACACAATAATGGTTTCTTGGCACTACATTTATGAACATTTTCATTTGTCTATTTTTGCCAATTTACTGTAAGATCTGAATTTATTTTTGAATTTTACATTCTCAATTCATATACATCACAATTATTACAGTACTAAGACCATATGCAGCAAACTATATAAATCTATTTTCATTTTACTTCAGAATTTATTCCTGACCAGTAGTGGCAACTTACATGCATCATTTCCAGATGCAGAAAGCATGAACTCCTGCTGAAGGAAAAGCTTGTGATTTAAAAATAAGATATTAACCATGTAAAATTTCTTATGTAGCCTTTACAGGAAGGGGACACTTGGCACTTTTAAAGAGTTTTATGAATGTGGTTGTGAACTGCTAGCCTATTTTACAATTTTACACGTGCAGGGAACAGAAATAGATTAATTGAGTTAGGTTTCATGGCAAGGCGGTGTTAAACGTACAGTTATTAGTGAGACCGGTAACTCAGCTCTACAAGTTCCATATTTTCTCTACTGAAATCTATTCAGAGAAAGCTGTGTGTCTGTATTTTTTTAGTATAAGACAAGGAGTGTTGTTATTTTCTAAGTGTTAATAACCTGACACCAGGATTTTCTACAGCTTGACAGCAATGCGAGTCTTACGACTTGTCTCAGACCGTGCAGACGGGTATCTAAGGTACAAAATACACATCACTGGTGGTAATGGAACCATTGCCGTGGCTTCACTGGTGCCTGACAGACAGCATTCTGAATGGTAGAGCCAGATCTGCAGTGGCTTGGGGTTAGTTACAGATGTTACAAAACGTATTTGGAAGAAGAACTGAATTAGCGAGATGTGATTGCTGAACAACTCCAGGAGCTATTTCCTGGTGACCACACTGTATAGCCAAAAACAAACAAACAAAATTTCCATCTGGAGGCACAGCTAAAGAAACCCAGCACACAGAAAATCTACTCAGAGTCAGCATTTAAGGGTTTAGTTACTGATTTACTCTTACAAAGTAAATTAGGTAACTAGAGACAATGCCATGATGAATCCAAGTTGGCTGTAGCTTCCTAACCGAACATAAAAAACCAGATTGTAATGCAAACGCAATCGCTTCAGTTTTCTCCTCCAGCTCTTATGTTATCCTAGTTTTTACCTGTGATTATGCTAAGTAAAAGTAAAAATAAGTACAATAATTTACAATAAATTAAATATATTATTTCCATCATATCCTTTCACTCTGCCCCATTCCTATATAGGGTTTATGGCTGCTAACGTAGTGGAATAATTCTTTCAAACAATTCATGTGCCTTGGTCCCTGGTGCATCACAAGCATCTTCTCCACTAAGGCAACTGAAGGTGAAGTCTTTGACAGCAAAAACCAATGCACATGGACATTTCTAATTGTGACCTTTCTAACTAGCAAATACAGATTTTTAACCTAGAGCAGTCCTTGTCATCTTCCCTGGCCACGAGCGATGGTCTGGTGCACAACAGCCTGCATCACCATTACGAGTCTGACAGCACAAGAAAAGTACTAAAAATGAATCCTTTCCTCTTCTATTTTGTCAGAAAAACAGTTTATGAAAGGAGTTTTGATTAAACATTTTTGTGAAGTTCATACCCACGATACATGAATCCTTTTCACATAATTCTGAATGGGAACTTTAGTCAAAATCAGGCAACTAATATCAATTTCTGATCAGAATGACAAAAAAATTGTAATAGTATGGTGAAAACAAGTTCGGGTTCAGGAAAAGTGAAGATACAATTATCACAAGTAAGATTCTCATCTGAAGAGATTCTGTGCAGCTCCACTGACTTCATGTGACGCTTTTATAGAGCTGAAGACCTGACTATGTGTTTACAATGAATTGGAAACAGATGGAAGATTACAAGCAAATTACAGGCTTAGGAACTTCAGCAGATATTTAAATGCCTATAAGGAGAATATTCAAGGACATATTATTCATTAAGTTAAGGGAGAAAAAAGAAAAAATAAAATTTAGTGAAGAAACAGTAAATAAATAAATAAAACTACAAAGATTCAACCACTGTATCCTCAAATACCTACAGAACATTTTGGGTTTTTAAAACTTCACATGCCTTCTGAAGAGCATTATTATTCCTTCACTTTATATAGACTTAGTATTTTGTTACACATATAGAATTTAAATTCTACTTTTCTATATTCAAAAGCAAACTAAAGGGATGTTTGTAAAAAACCAAAATTATTCAGGTATTTTCATTTAACTGTCATCTTGTCACCTATCAAGGCATCCATCTAAGTCACTGCTGAGATAGAAATAGAGTTGTAATATCAGAGATACTTTAAATGCACATCAGAAATACATCCTTTTTCTTTCCTCATGGCCCCATCTATTGAGATTACTGGTGGAGGATGCAAGGAAGCTGTACCACTTATTCCATACAAGAAACTTTCATACAAAGTAATTCCACAGATAAATTTCAAAACATGAAAATCCCAATATGTTACACTAATACGAGCACAAATTTAGTTAGAATTAGTTGTGGAAAGGATTAAGTAATGCTTTATTTGATTTTTTCTGTTCTAGCTTCTTAGCTGGACTCTAGCACACCCGTGTAAACAAAAAACAGCGAAAAAAAGAGAAGAAAAAGAACAAATGAAAATTTTAGTTTCTTTCTGTCTTGCACATGGACATACAGTTTATAGCAAAACATCTCCCTACACGTTTCACGCCAGAAGGAAGTAATCCTTCAATTACTTCATGTTTAAGATTACTCTTGAGTGTTGTATACAATATAAAATTTGGTCATTACAGGAGAAGGGCACCTCAGCGTTCCCGTGCTTCTGCACAAAACACAGCAGCTCTCTCCGGTACTGTCATTTCATAGATTAATATATTAGAGTAAGTTGCTTTTTAATTAGTGTACTGAGTCTATTAATCTGTCACTGTGGTCAGAATTGCCCATTTCACTTCCCCAGCTGCAACAAATTACAGGAATATTTCTCTCAAAACCTCATCCTCAGCTATTTTCATCACATCTTCCTTTCCTCGCTCCAGCTTTTCCCTGAGATCAGCAAGGCACATCCACAGCTGCTGTAAGAGCCGAGGCAAGCCCTGACAATAGTTTATGCCTACTAGGGAAAATCTGCAATAGTTGGTTAGTTAAAGAAAGAAACATTTGTTATCTGCAATAGTGCATCTTCTGTTAAATGAAAATGAAATGCTAAACCAGAACAAAATAGGGGTCAACGTAAGACCGAATCGATTTTCCACTTGGCAGACCTGTCTTACCACTTCACTAGCAAGATAATATTATGACAGGAAGCAAAAAAACAATATGAAAAACAGTTTAAAAAGCAATCCAGAGGATGATTTTGTTCAGCTAGAAACAAGATTATTATGAAAGGAATACAAGAAAGACTTTAAAGTTGTCTTAGTTGCTTCATTTGTATTCACTCTATATCTTCCACGGAGATCCAGCAAAAATAATTTTTCTCTTATTTTACACCACTGGAATTCAGATATTCCATTTTTAGAACAGATTTAAGGCATGTGGAGCTAGATCTACATATACAGTGCAAGCTGTTTCCTGTTTAATGAGTTATAATAGTTATTTGGTATTTTTACGAAGACTGGAAAAACTGAGAGCCAGAGATTAGTCATGAATTTAAGCTGAATAATTTAGCATCACATCAAAAATACACAGAAGGAAATTATTTGAAACAACCTCAAACATAGGTAGAGTACCTTGCAGTGAGTTGGCTTGGTACTGTTTTTCTTAGATTACTTGAAATGATGTAACGATCCCCAGGTAAACTGTGTTCAGCTGACATGAATATCTACATTTTGGCCATTCCTTTGTGGTCCTGTACAGACCCAGGCTAAACTTTCAGAAAATGCAAACACTGAAATGGAGGAGTTGAAAGGAAAACCTTTCCTCCCAAGATACCCTGCACGTTTCTAAACTCTTAAGTTATTAAATTCCTGCCTCTGTTCATTAACAGTAAATCGCATGCAATTCCCAACACAAACATCTCACTGAGGCGCCCAGGGACAAAACTCCTCCATTATCACCATGGGAGCAATTTGGGGGAAATTATACAAAATTATGTACTTCCAGGCAAAGCAGAGCAACATGTGAGGGTGGAAACAATTTACTAATTATTACAAACCCATAAAAGGATTGCTTCCCAAGGACCTGTCACCTCTCTGGCCTCACACATGGCAAAACCCTGCACAAGCCCTGCCCACAGGTTTCTCTGATGACACCAGCCTCTCCTTCGGGAGCTGCACTCCTGCCCTTCCCCGTGGGCTATGGGGTTGCCTAGCCCCAGGGATCCCCCACTGACCACCACTGCCCAGCCCAGGACCCTCCAGGGACCATCACCCCCCTGTCCTTGTCCAGTGATGCCCCGACCCCCCTGTGCCAGCTGTCCCGAGGCAGGGGCTGAGCTGCGCAGGAGGGAGGGGGCTGCGGGGCAGAGGCTCTGGGGGTGAGGCAGATCCTGCGTTCTCCAAGTGTGTCCACACGGACCTGTGAACGTGCTTCATCATTTGTCACTGCGAAGACGAGGGCTTTCCAGCAGAGCCAGGAAAAGGATAGAAATTATCCTACTCTGTAATTGTACTGGTGCAAGTGCAGAGCCACAAAATGTATAAAGGTCAACAAAAAGGACAGACTGAGACCTTACTTTTTATTTTAAAAGTTTGCTCTGGGTGAGGAACACTCAAGGAAGAAAAGGGCAGTAGCAAGCAAGGGAGTATGTTATGGCCTTCCACTGTCTGACGTGTCCCCTTTTATTATTTCAAGGAATAAATATCAGAGGAACACGATTTTGAAAGGTTAGCACCAGCTTAATCAAGCATGTTCTTTCCCATTTCCAGAGGGAGCCTGCAGGGATTCATTTTGCAGAGGCTTCTGTATTTTCAGGTCATGCTTTCATCCCAAGAATTTTGCTAGATAACAGATGGGGGGTTGGTTTTGGTTTGCTTTAACACATCCATTGAATTTTATACTATCTGCTTGGCTTACCTGGGCCTGCCACAAGAGTTGAACTTTGTCACTTTTTTCTCTGTACCAGAATAGCAAATAAACAAATACAAAGGAACAAGAACGGGTTTCTAAAAATCACTGCAGAGTCCACTGGGGTTTGATCCTTCACATTCTTCAAATAATACAGTGTCATGTCTAATGAACTAAAGTAACTCAACATGCCATCACAGCGAAACAACGCAACTGAATTATGGAAGATGATGAGTTGAGCACGGAGCTCAGGAACCATTCCCTGGGCTGGAGCACATTGTCTGGGCTTTCAACACACCTGGGTTTCTATGCACGGACTGTTCAAACATTGGAAATTGTGGTGTCTCAGCCTGAGCTCCTGTTCAGCCAGGACAGGCAAGTGGAAAATGCTTTCAAAGGCTGAAATGACATCAACAACCTGTGACTGAACTTGATAAAATCCTGAAAAGATCCATGCAAACCAGCAGGGATTTCTGGCTGATCGTTTGATGAAAGGTTTATTCACAAGATGCCTCCTTTCTAGATACATTTCAGCTTCCAGTGTTACTGTTACAGAAACGTCTTATGCATGATCATTTCACTGAGGAAGGGCAAAATTGTGGTTCTACAAAATAGCAGCGAGGAGCTGGGTGTACCATAGCTGTTTGGATGAGCAATAGTCCTTGTGCAGCTTTTGGGGTGAAAGAGAATCCCACCATGTAAGCAGTAGAGTGCTGATGCCTGCAAGGAAGATAAGGGGGAACAGAAAGTCTTTTCAGACAAATTATATTTGCTTTGTATGTTCAAATATTTCTTGAATATAAATCAGTCACTCTCTAACCCATACAGGATTGTTTGGTGCTGTATGTCCATGTGAAATGTTAGCATTATCCTAATTTCCCTTTAAAGAGAAGATGAGATTTGTACAAAAGTTTCTCAGTTCATCTAAGTATTCACCATGAAAAGAAATATTGAAAGAAATGTGTGTGACCTAACAGATCAATTAGCAAGGAGGACATACTCTATGCCATAGCTTATAGCTGAATGTAATTTCTCTTTACACCCTTTGTCATGACTGCAGATAAATGTTTTGCCATTTGAAGAACTTAGGTGTCTGATTTTCTCATGGTTTGTAAAAGCAGCATCCTTCTGCTTTATTCATGTAATTAGTCAGCACTAAACTGATGCAAGTAAATAGTCTCTTGAAGAGCCCCAAAAGACCTCATTTTCCATGGGAAAATGACTTTAAATTGGCCATGCAGCACATCTTTCACCTCAAGGAACATCTGAGTTCACATGGAGAACTCTCGAGTCTGTCCTTTCAGTGAAAACTCTTCAGACAATGAAGGCTATGAAGGAGTGGAGAGCAATCAGGAAAGCTGATGACTTTTCAAAGACAAGAGAAGGCAATTGCTGTGAAGATACTCCAACAATACTGGCAAAAGTAGCTGGCTTCTGCCAATGGAAGCATTCCTCTGCCAGCAATTCACCTCTGATACATCACAACAAAGTTGCGGTGACAGCCTTAAAAAACGGGGTCCTGTTCCCGTCTTCCTGACAGCAACGTCAGAAAGTACAGAACCAACTGATGGTGACCTATTCTGTACAAGATTCCTACCTGAATGAGAAAAATACACAATGAAATGATGCTATAAAATGAGGTAGAGAGAAACCCAAACCATAATTTTACTGCAAATCTTTCAAAATCTACTTGTTGGCAGGAGGAGAGCCTAGACTTATTTTCAGAAATAAAATAATTCATTTTTCAGAATTACAGAAAGCTTTTCACCAGGTAACAGAAATAAAAAGTATTAAGAGGGCATCAGTGAGGCTGTGAATTAGCCCAGCAAGAGGCCAAGGCTCGGGAAATCCGGCAGGGATAGATACAGACGTCTGAGGAAAGGAAAAGTCTGAATCACTTGGCTTTCCCAGTACTGACATTTCATCGGAACTCACATAATTTACCTCTAGAAACAAAATACCACAAAGACATAGAATGAATGACGGACACTGGCCAAATAAGCCACATAGGTTTCTGGTAAATAAATAAAAAAATCTCTGCATAGAGACTATCCACCCCCCCATCCCGGAGAATTATCTCCACACTGGGGCAGTATTTACCAATGTTCACATTGCTTCACATCAATATTGAGATACTCTGTATTTTACTACCCAAACAACACGCTGGGCTATGTGGAATCTCTTACATTCCCAAGTTTCAGTCTGTGACTATAGAGAATTATCTGTCAAATCAATGAGCTCATCTACTTTTAACCACATCTGCATCCCACCAAGGATGAGCTTGTCTTGATTCATGGGCAATTTGGGGAACTTTAATGGATATAAAAATCAAAGCATTTAGTTTACAGTGAGTTGTATTATTTCTTGGAGCAGACAGCTAGTTCTAATTATAAATCTTGAACACAACCCTGCTGTTGACAGCCATGCCTAGTGAAAACAACCTTGTACATGGGGTTTAACTGTCCGGTTTCAAAATGAGTCCCTGGCAGCCAGCATCCCTCCAGCTAATGGATCCCTGACACAAAGGAAGATTCTGAAATTTCCAAAGAACTCCATAAAGAGAAACAAATGAAAAAGCAGTGTTCTATCTTCCTCTTTCAATAAAAAGTGAAGCACGTTAATCTGTATTTTTTACAGTTTCAATAAATAAAGTTTCCGTCTAACAGTTTAGTCACACAGATTTTATTGCCCCAAAGGGTTATATCATTAGTCTTTAAAAAGCGCAATGGACACATTTTGTCTGGTTAACAGCTTTTCACAGCACCAGCCTAATCATTTTTTTTTTTTCCAGAATCAGTCACCCAAACCAATTTTGCTCTACACCGGCCATGAATTTGAACATGCATAGAAATTACTGCAAGCCATCCACAGAATATGCTAGAATCCAATTTACCTGACATCTTTTTGGGTACCTGCTAAGTTAAAATCTGTAGATTTTTCAATACTTTTTCAGTTTAATGGTAATATTTTAGCTAAGCAAAATTTCATGTGTTTATTATTGCGGTGGAATCAAAAAACATAAGTTGCTTGAATAGCTTATGGAAATTTTCAAGAATCAACACTATGCAACAATTCATCCCTGTGACAAATTTTCACTCCAGCTATTTGGTATCTAACACACAAACCGTTCCACTGAACTATAAGGTGACATCACAGAGTCATTTAGGTATGCATCATATACCCCAACCTGTAGGAAAAGTGGTTCAGAATAAGGATTTAGTGTGGTTGAGGACAAGTATGATTCTCTGTTCAAGTTTTCCATCTTATCTTGTACAAATATTGTACAAAAAAATCCTGCAATAACAAACTGCTTACAGCTCATGCATCAGCAACATTTGCAAAAGGATTTTCATACAGTTTTTACCATTAGGAGCGTTTAAAACCAACACCATCCAAACCTACCAATCCTGTAAACAGAATCAAAACTTTACTTACCCACAATAATATTTAAAAGTGCTACGGACAAGAATCCAGCATTAACTCCAGAGTCAGTAACAATTTATTATTTAATGGCAGCTGAATCAAGCTAAATAGGCCAATTACTTACAGTATGTGTTGCATGTGTGCATAAATGCCGTACACTATGTAGAAAGATATGCATAATTAAATATCAATAAAAATGCCTTAAGACATCATCTCTTTATCTGCAAACATCTGGTCTCAATTGAATGCTAAAATGCTTCTCACTTGTGTTGGGATGAGAAGCCAGAAAACCATTAACTAAGTCATTTCCACATATCTACCCTTAACAAGTGAAAATGAACGCAACAAACAACCTCCCCCTCCACCCCCATTCACCAAATGGTGAGTATAAAATATTAAGCAAATAAAAAAATACAAAGCAATTTTTATTTTTTACTGCGTGCTTGTAATGGTGTGCTTTTCCCTGGTGAACCAGGACTCTTGGACGAGCCACCTCTGTGTACCTGGTCTGCTTCAGCGGCACTGGGCTCAAGGGAGAGACCCAACAGGCAGAGGCTAGCCGAGGAGACAGAGCCAGGCAGATGGGAAGGAAATCTTTCAAGAAGAAGGATAAATGGAGTTCAAGGAGCCATTCAGAGCAGCTTCCATGGCAACAGAAATTTCTGGGATATATTCAAGTAGCAGAGGAAGATGGTAAGATGAGGGATTCAAGATTCTTGATCCTTTCAGGAAGACATGCATTGTGGTTCCCCAGGTAGTCCGAGTGCTAAACAAGCAGAGGTGCAAACCTGACCAACCTGCCTTTGGAAGACAAAGTCACAAAAACATCATAACTGATCCGAAGCATGCATGCTGCTTTTAAATTCTTCTAGAAGGAAGTGTTTCAAAATGCTCAGTGTGCTCCTCTGCCCTTATGTACAATCAGCAGCTTTGAAGAAGAGAGGATACTCAAGGGAAATACCATTTACGGTTATCTTCTATATTCTCTTCTTTAGGCGTCATCTTTGGCCTCTGGACAAAGCTGCAGCTGTTCTTCTGTCATGCTAATAGCAATTATATGTCCTCTCGAAGTGAGCGATCAGCCCATCAGTCTAGCAACAAATACATACAATCTCAGTGTAGACTACAACAGTTAACAAATTTCTTCCAGTATCCATAATGCAACTAAATGGCAGGTACCCTCGCATCCAAACTCCGTGGGAGCTCGGGGTGCTCGGCAGCCTCCAGAGGTGGGTATGCTCATGCAGAGAGGAACATCGGCACCGACGTGAGAGTTTGGCCATGCTCAGTCTATTTATGCTACTACTTATTCATGTCCTCTGAAAAGTGTTTAAGTACTGAGGTAACTGAAACGGATTGTCTGCCAATACGAAGTGGGGGTACTTGCTTATTTTCATCAATGGAACTATGTATCAAAGGGATTTAGATGCCAATCCTTTGGGGTCCTTTGAAAAAAAGCCATTTGTGTAGGACAGCTAACAAACAAAACACCTGTTCTTACAGGTTGTTAAGTGCCTTCAGTTCCACACATAAAAGATGGGTACTCAGCACATCTCAGGGACCTTATGCAACAAAGCTTGTTAAGAAAGTTGCAATTGCAGCTTAGATTTCAGCATAACAGGCACAAGGGATTGATCTTCGCCTTATGCTGGTGTATCTTGATTTGTCTCCATTTGTGTCCCTTAGTGCCAAACCCTAAAACAGCAATTTTAAGTTTACAGACTATACGATTGCTCTTCTTTTGCAGGTTGTTCAGAATAACCCGTGGACCTTCTGGCATCCACAATCCAGTCTGAAAAATACGGAAGCTTGAAAGCAGCATCTTAGCCATTGCCATCTGATACTTGCTATTCACAGCAGGTGTAATATTTTACTATGATTAAACATTTTATTCAACTAATTATTTTAGGATTGATCCTCAAACTTGCCATGGCTTACTGTGACATGACACCCTACCAAAAAGGAAAAGAAAAAGCTATGACTTGATTCTTTTCAATATATTGCACCAAAACTTCTGGAATGTGGGTGAAATGTGGAGGAACAGAGGAAGACTTTACCGCACAGCTCTCACTAGGCGGTTCTGGCACTCCTTTCCATGAATCATCATTCTCTACATAAAAGCAATGCGACTTCGAGTTCTTCAGATGATGATAATTCATGTTACATTAACAGATAATTAAAAGAAGAATAATGAAGCTGAACTGAATCTCCCCCTTTTGTGCAAGGAAGATGGATGTGTGGAGCAAGCTGGGGTTGTCCTGTGTTCAGAAGCAGATACAGTTCATTTTAGGGAGAAAAGTGTTTATTTTTCAAATCCCTACTAAATAAGGCAGTCTTCCTGCACAGAGTATTGAAAATTCAGAAAGAGAACTAAAATGAGATGCCAAAACTATGCCATATTTCTTGACATACTCCATTCCAGACAAAGAATTGTTCCCCCACGGGAAGGT
This sequence comes from Syrrhaptes paradoxus, assembly GCA_013400615.1. Taxonomy (NCBI): domain Eukaryota; kingdom Metazoa; phylum Chordata; class Aves; order Pterocliformes; family Pteroclidae; genus Syrrhaptes; species Syrrhaptes paradoxus. Next base: position 388,091 of record VZTO01021303.1, read on the forward strand.
CTTTAGGAGATGGATGCCCGGCTGGACGGCAGTTCATGTGAGAGCTGTGACTCTTCTCAGCGGACAGACATTTGTTGCTACAATTGCAAGAGTCTGTCAGCTCAGTAGAAATCTCAGAGAAATCATAGAATCATCGAATGGTTTGGGTTGGAAGGGACCTTAAAGATCATCCAGTTCCACCCCCTGCCATGGGCAGGGACACCCTCCACTAGCCCAGGTTGCTCAAAGCCTCATCCAGCCTGGCCTTGAACCCCTCCAGGGATGGGGCATCCACAACCTCCCTGGGCAACCTGGGCCACTGCCTCACCACCCTCATAGTGAAAAATTTCTTCCTACTGTCTAGTCTAAATTTACCCTCTTTTAGCTTATACCCATTACCCCTTGTTCTCTCACTACACTCCCTGATGCAGAGCCTCCCCATCGTTCCTGTAGCCCCCTTCAGGTACTGGAAGGCTGCTATTAAGTCTCCTCGGAGCCTTCTCTTCTCCAGGCTGAACAACCCAATTCTTTCACAGGGGAGGTGCTCCAGCCCTTTGATTAATTTTGTGGCTCTCCTCTGGACTCTCTCCAACAGGTCCAGGTCTTTTTTATGTTGGGGGCCCCAACATAAAGCAGAAACAGAGAAAAGCTCTGTGCTGATCCTCCCTGATTTCTGTGGGAGTAACCTCAGATGCTGAAGCTCAGGACAGGAGCAGGTATTGAGAACAAAAGTGTCACTACAAAACATCCAAAGAACAAATTGGTGTGTTTGTATCACAAAACACAGGCTGAAGGGAATGGGTCAATGTCCCACCACATGCATCTTCACTTCTCTGCTCAGCTTTCCTCGCAGAGGGCAGCCTGGCACAGACTGCAAAGTCACTGGCAAGGAATTCAGAATCCCTGGGCTTCTGCAAAGGACCTTGGACAGCAGGAGAGCAGGAGAGGAACAAAGTGGATCACGTATTATTAATAAATATTTAGACAAACACTGGTTCTTCTTAAAATATTAAGCATTAAAGTTTTACCCAATTTTAAATGAAACACCTTCATTAGAAGACACAAACCTGAAATCCTCTCTCAGTCGAATCCATCATCTCCTTTAGACAATACAAAAGCAGACAGAGCAGAAGTAACACAATGTGGCAGGTGACTGGACACAAATCACAAACAGTTCAGAAACGTCATTTCCAAAAGCCCATTTTCTTAAAGTTAATCATCCTTATTATTAATCAAATTCTAAGAATAACATGTTTTAAATAAAATCAGTGACAGCCAGTAAGAGTTTAACTCACTAAATTACAGCAGTAATTATCCAATATTCTTAGCAATGCAGCTGAGCCAGCAATAATCTGTCACTTCAGACTGTATTTGCATAATGACCGTATCACAAAAAGCCATTTGCACAAAAGCTGCAATTCAACAGCTATCAGCTTTCAAAGATATAATAGTTTTCCTTTGTAATAAGGAGTACAGCCTTAGAATAAACGAGTATAATGCATTCCCTTGTAAATTGTCTCTCCTGGAAGATTTGCTTATCCCCAGCGATACACAGAAGAATCCAGCACAAGCCATGTTACAGTGCCGCACCTCAGGAAATGTCTTGAAACCATCCCTGAGCAAGCAGTTTCTCGTCTCCTCTTTCAAGTGACTACAAGTGTGGTCCAAAGGTGGTTTTACTGCTATATACGGATGATAATGTGTAGCTACACATACCCTTACTACAGCATATAACTGGACTTATTTTATCTCAGTGTATCAAGTGATAACATCATCTGATTACGGAATAAAAATTAAAGCTGAAAAATGTAACTTCTATTGCACACTGATAAAAAAATCAAACCTGTAAAATATACTGTGTATAGAATTATGCACACTGACAGACTTCTGCACACCGAGTGCTTCATCCCTCTCCAAGAGATTAAGCAGCACATTTTCCTTTGATTTTGTTTTGCCCAACCAATCTCATAAAGAGCTAAATCTATTATTATACAGTCATTCCATAGAAACAAGACACAGTAACATTTTCTCACTTACTATGAAAATATCAAACAGCTTGTGGTGATCAGTTCAAATATTCCATTTGTTTTTTCTATGAAAAAAATGGGTTATTAACAATCCCCCCTAAACCTCCAAGAAAGAACATGAATACAAAGTACTCATAAGCAAAATTCCACATAAAGCACAGAATTAGGTATAAATAAAAATAATTAAAATAATTAAAATAATATGCAGATGCTTGGTGCTATGGCAAAAATAAGCATATCTGGAAAAGATTTGTCTGCTCATAAAGGACTCAAATTATTACTTGAAAATGAGACTACTAAATCCAAATGAGAGAACAACTGAGCAGTGACATTTGTACACACGCCAGTGCATTTGGAAATTAAATGGATGCATAAGTGGTATTCTCATTGACTCATTCATACAAATTGCTATACACTATGCAGAAGAATTTGAGAAGACAACGCTAAAAGTGATGGTAGTTTCTTCAGCAAGCAAGCAGAAGCGACACGAAGGGGGCCTGATGATTGCTCACACCACTATGTGGGAAGACTCATCTCTTCATTTCTTCCAGAGAACTCTCTAAGTGCACAAAGGTGCACGATGAAGCCCACAGCTAGACGCAGATTCCTACTCATGAATATGAGGTAATTTCCCAAACTATTCAAACATTTTCACAGTTTCTTAACATCTTTAACACAGATTTTTTCCCACCCCCACCAAGCGGCAGCTGAGGAACGTGTTCATATGAAAACAGGAGCACCTTTGCTCAGTGCAGAGCTCAGGATGAATCCCTGCTCAGTTCAGAAAGACGGGGCCCGTGCACTGAAACTCCTCAGGATTTCCAGACAGACTCAGGGCAACTGATGACTAAGAGGAGCAGAAGTTTAGCGAATGTGATTCAGTTGGCTACATACTCATAAACCAGAGTCATTTGGGCCCTTCACAACACAAATCAACCTCTTTCGTGCTCATCACCTGGTTTTCAGAGCCTCTACACAGAGACCAGTATGTGGTCCCATACTCACCAAGAGCTTAATATACGTTTTTCAAGGTGTGTTGACCAATTTCTAAGTACTGGAGCACTATTAAAAAAATGGAGGGGAGGGTAGGCATGAGGACAGGTGGATGACAAATCTCAATCATTACAAGTAAGCCACTGTCCTGGGTTAAGCAGAGACAGAGTTAACTTTTCCATAACAGCCAGCAAGAGGCTGTGTTTTGGATTTGTGCTCAGAAGAAAGCTAAGAAGAAGTGGTATTTACGTGGCTGCCAAGGTCAGCAGACCGGAGAAGCTGGGANCAGTATCACTGTGTATCACTCATTTGTATATTTGTATATAGCATTATTTTCAATATTATTGTAGTTTAGTTATTAAATTGTCCATATCTCAACCCACAAGTCCTTTTTTCCCTTTACCCCTATCCTCAGGTGGGGGGGAAATTGCGTGAGTGGGTGTGTGGTTTGGCCCCCAGCCAAGGGCAAACCCATCACAGCCATGGTCTTTAAATAACTGCTGTGGAAAGGTGTAGCGGTCACACCATTACCAATTTAGAGCTAACCATAGGGTAGATCACTTGAATCAAACTTCCTACAAATTATGTTAGTCTTTTTATTACTATTGGAATTACCATTACTTTCTTGGTAAGGTTTGTGATTCAACCACTGGACCAGCAGAACAAGTATTTCAGTTTCTAATCAAAGTTTGGGAGAGCACACTGTCCGAAGCCCTCCTCATTAACATCTTCTGCCATTGCACAGGTCCTGTACTCCAGGGTCTACAGCCTGGGAAATTCTGTAAATCATGAGAACTGATAGCTTAGCAGACTTTGCTCAGATTTCTAAGGCCAATGAATGAAAATCAATATTAAATCCATCTGTGTTTAAAATTATTTAACTGATGTGTCCCACCCCCCTTTTTTATTGACCTCTGATTTGTTACCTCCCATTGGCAGCTGTCACCCTCATGCTGCAGCTGGAAGAAAGATTCATGTGAATACTCCTTGGTTGCTTCAGTGCAAAATCAGTCAGGTTGTCTTAAACAGGCTCTTGTGTCTCATTCATCTTAAAAATGGCCAATCTGAAGATGATGAAGAGGGTGCAGTGATTTTCAGTGCTGTCAGCGCAGCAACCTCGGAGAGGGACAGTATTGAACACTGCGGGGACTGGAGCAAGGGATGCAGACTGGAGTGAAGTCACTTACTTCTGCAATTGTTATCTGGTCATAGACTTAGTCTCCTATTATTGAAATTTATTAAAATAACAACACCTCTAAAGTTTAGGTTAGATTCAGAGACTGTATCGATATTAAAAAAATTCACTAGTGATAAGAATCTCACTGACGTTTGCAATGATGTAAATTATCAACTGCAAGCAAAACTTATATCCCATTTCAATTAAAAAAAAATCAGATCAGGCAAATCATCTCAAAATCACATGCCCACCTATTTAAATTCATAATCAGGGTTTATATTTTCTATCTCTGAGCTGTAGCACCAAGGGACTATTTGAAAATATTAAACATATGTTTACACTTTAAGCAAGCTTTGCATTTATTTAGTGCAGTTTTTGCAGGTAACACATCAGCTATTCTGCTTTGCACTCCTGTTAAGACTTTGACATCAAAAATAATTATTCCATTTTTGGTATTCCTGCCCAGCATATAGATATGACATCCTCTTTTTATATCTGAGCAGATAGGCCAAGTAATGCTGTCACACTAAATGACAACACAGGTCTCTGACCACCCCTTGGTAGTTCTAATTGTGACCATGCAGCTCCAGAAGTGCCTTTTTTTCTGGGTGGGGAAGTGGGTGGGTGTTAGTATCTTTGCAGACAGATATGAAACCCTGGACATTTAAGAATAAATACTAATGACGCAACCAATTAATCAGCAACAGGTGAACATGCTGGGTAAACTGCATAAAGAGAATAAGCCAAGAGAATAACAGATGTCATTTCCATCCAAACAGATCACAAAATATACGCACCTTCCGAACAAGCACTGGTGATGGCTGTGACATAAGGTCATGACAGTTCATTAGGCATGGTTAGCGTACTTCCCTCCTGCATAATAGAACGTTCACTAGCGTCCAATTAATCCGAGTGTTACGAGTAAGTGATACCAACTGGAGTTATAGGATTATAAATAAAGACTACCGCCACAAGAACCTCTGGAATAATCTGTTCCTCAACCAAGTTCTGCCTTCTAAATGGTCAGAAAGCTGTTCGATACTCTCAGTCTTTTCCAAGTCACGTCATACATGTCTAGGTACAGCTGCATCCAACATCTGGAGGCCGTGTAATAAAAATCTGTTTCAGAACAAATTGAAGGACTCTATTTGTTACATAACAACTACTGTGTATAAAATATGGACAATAACACATACAATAGATACAATGCACAGAGAGAATCTCTCTATATACACCCCAAAATGCCTGTATGTTTATATACACACTTACATACATGGAGCAACAACATGTTCCTACTGTCATACTGACCCCATCATACTAAGTGGTGGCTTAATAGCTGATGAGTAATTTGAGGAAAATATGAAACCCCTACAGAGCCAAGGATATTTATTACTTTAGTCACTAAAGCTTAAGTATCAGGCTTTATTTCAATCAAGCGAGTTTTATAATGCCCAAACTATTCCAGTTATTTTCCAGTAGAGGGCAAGAACAGCGATTTCTAGTTCACTTACTACCATCACCTATAATTCACCCATCAGCCAAGTCAGGCTCTAGAAGAGCAATACGAACCTAAATGGATGTTTTGAAGAGTTGTGACGAGGGTAAGCAGTGATGAAGAATTTTGTTGCTAGTTTTTTTCAGAACCCCTGTCACGTTCTGAACTCTGTATGTATTCCCTCTCCAACGCGGGCCACAAGCCCTCTTCATATCCCAGTTTCCTTCCCACAGTCCTGCAGCCTTTCCGGATTACACCTCAGACTTACCAAGGCCATTTCAAGTTAATGAAGGTGGACTGGCTGAAATTTTCTCCAGGCTACAGTTCTTCCACAGTGCTTCCACCCCTGTCTCATGTTGGTGACGCTCTGTGTGCTGGCAGAAACCTAACGCAGCCCCACAGCACTCGCACGGGGCAGGCTGACGAGATGCCTCAGAAAGGAGCAGCAAACTTCATACCACATCCCGCAAACCAAGCATACAAATACACACGTAAGATTGCAGGGGTGTTCTTTCTTTTACCGCTGGTAAGAAACTAAACACTACATCAACTTCCAAAATAATATTTCCAGTAGTTTTCCAGAAGCAAAATCCTAAAACAGCCAAGGCCTGATCCAACATCTCAAAGAGTTCTACAGCTGGTCCACACCCATGGCTGTAAAACCTGCCCTGCTAATAATAAAAGGAAAGCAAATACCCATATTATTACCTGTTACAAGTTAGGCAAGCCTTTTCCATAATATTTTAACCTAAATGATTTTTTAATTTTCTAGATCTATGAGGAATCCCAGTAGAGTCATTATCACGTTAGTACATTTCTCCAAACGCAGAGATCTTTTTCTTATGACCCGAATATCACATGCGTCACCACTAATGATCTCAGAGGTGTTCAATTAGTCAAACTTGTGTCAGGAAAAAATGATCCAGAAGAGCACACAGCGTCACCAGAAGAAGGTGGGGCTGGTGGGAGGCACTGCTGGAGTTTAATGGCAGGATCATCCCAGAACTGGCGTATGTTCACAGCAACGTCCAAACACAACCCAAACAATGCGATTTTACAAACACACATGGAAATGTGCAAATTGGTGCATATAAACAGTAAGCAGAAAAAACCCACTTTTTCTTCATCTGTGCAGATCTGACACGCCCTGTTTTCCATACGTGACAAATCTCAGATCATAAAAATCCGACATTCTAAATTGAAGCTGAAAGCCTTGCAATACCTGAGCACTTAGCTGGTTGGCACTCAGGAATAGCAAACATTCAGTTTTGCTAAAGAAATGCAAACATCTGTCTCTTTGTAACAAAAAGAGTGCAAACCTCTTCCATAAGACTCTAAAAAAGGTGAATCTGTAATTTCCAGAGCCGTGAAGGAACCCTTTAAAATCTCCTGGCATGATGTTTCCTCAGGTGAGGACCCTTCCTCTCTTGTGGGAGACATTTTCTTCTGCCATTAAAAGGCTATGATAGAAATCACTTTCAGGCTTTTTGCAAATAATGAGGAGAAAATTAAATTCCTCCTCTTTTAAAAAAGTTGTTTTAATTAGAAGTGGAAGAGAGACACAGCTCCCAAGTGACTCATAGTGCATGAATCCTCATTTGAGACAAACAAAAATGTCATTTGCAACAAGAAAAGCCTGCCTGTGGGTGATGAACCCCACACATGCTGAGCCATAACGATGATTTCTGGAGTGCTCACAGCTAATTTACAGGCTTTCCATAAACATAGCTTTATAGTGTTTGAATGATTCCTAAACATAGAGGAGTTTATCCCAACACGTCTGTCTGTAATTACCCTGTTTAAGGAAAGCAAAGCAGACCAAGTAATCATATCTTAGAAAAGTGATTCCTGGGAAAATAGCATTTGAACCTTTCCTATTTCTGCCCTCTCTTCAAAAGCCATTTCAAATTTTGGTTACTTAATACATTTTTTAGAGCTTCCACTTATTACAATAAATCCTTACTTTAAGTTTAGAGCAATTTGATTTTTTTTATGGGGAAGCTCATGGCACAGGGACAGGTCGAGCTAAACACATCCACCTGAACCACCAACTTGAACCAGAGCCCACAGCACACAGGAGCTTCTGCAATCACTTTTGCTTGACCAAAAAATGGCACATGCTAAGTTATCTGTGTTTTGTAGGCTAAAATAAAATGTCTGACTGGAATAGATGATTTTTTAGCAAACAGGAAACCTTCATTTTTAGATTAGAAAGGCAGCACTGATGAGATGGCAGTGACCACAAAGCAGCTCAGCCAGGGACGCGGTGTTTGCTGCAGATACACGGAAAACTCTCATCTCAGAATTTGTCACACTGGCTGTCTGGACCAGCCTGCTCCCAGGCTCGCTGGCCTGTCTAACGGATCAAGAAAGAGACAAAGCAAGTTCTCAATTAAAGATGAGAGTCCTGTAACTCCCATCCTACTCCTCACTAACCATGTACTCAAATTCAGATTGCATATGTCTCAGCTGGGCAAGGCAACGCTTCCACTGAAAGGCAGGTACTAGAGGGAGCATGAAGCATTATTTATTTTTTATTCTTTGTGAAAAAAATTCTAATGACAGACTATAGATTTTAAAAACAGGTAGTATGTGTCCTTTTACAACTCTAAAATTTTCAATGACAGTCCCAAAGAATAGTGCCCCAGCAAACATTTTTTTAATGACTGCATAAATTAATTTGGCAAGGTCTGTAAAACAGTCTAAAAATCAATCTGTCAGAATTTCAGAAGATACCTACATACTTATCTGTGCTTTTGCAAAGCACTACATCAATGCTGAACAGTGCAAGAATTTAATATGTTATTAGTTTAACCTAGCATTGCTCTAATCAATAAATAAAATTAGAATAATTTACTCTCCCTTGACTAAATGCTGAATTTGGCAGTTTTTCCAGATACGCAGCCAGATGAGACCAGAGATTTAATTTCATTAGGAGTATTTTTGCTGTGCTCTTCTAAAACTAAATCTAACTTTTCTGTGAATAAACGCAGCCATTGAAACTGCTTTATAATTTTAGACAGCAGGGCAGGAGCCAAACTGTCCATCAGAATCAGGTTAACAGTAAATAGATCATATTCACTTTTTATTTCACAAAATATCATTCAAAATAATAAACATTTACCTAAAGTGTTAAGGGAAATGTCACATTGGCCCTGCTTGGCTCTGACGGCCCTTGAATGAATCCTTTTATCTTGGGATCCACAATGCTTTAAATTGCCACCAGCATGAAGCATCACCGGGATCAGCCATGGTTCGGATCAGGCCAAACGAAAGAATTTCTGTGCCACCATTTCCAGCATGGAAAGCTTTCCTCTAAAAATAAGATGTTGGCTGTCACTTGGCACAGCAGGGAGACAAAGCTCTCAAAGAAACCATCTATCCTTATCTTTTTCCTTTGATACTTCTAACTCTGTGCTTTGCACTGCTAAAGGCTTTAAATTCTTTCTCCTTTAGGAAAAGAGTGTCTTACAAGAATAAGACATTATTCGGTTTAATTCACTCTACAGGAGTGAAGTTCCTCTGAAAGCTAAATGCTGTTCCCAAGGCTGCACGCTCTGCAGGAGGAAAACGTCCTGTGGGCTCAGGGCTCAGATTCTTGAAGATATCTAGCGAGGTGCCCAGTTCAGTTAGGTTCAAAGGGAGATCAGAGCCCAAATTCCTAACACATATGGTGTTTTCAAAAAGTTCTCTCTGTTTAATAATTGCCAGTATTCCTCTGAGAGAATTATCACAGTTATCTACAATCATCTGTGTATCATTCCAATAGAGCAAACAGAACACACTGCGAATGCTTGTATATCCCGCGGATTACACTGCAGCATCCGGGGAATCAAACACACAAAGGCTGCAGACCTTGGGTGAAGCCCACAGCTGGCTGCTTCTGTAGAGGAGATAGCTGGCAACTAAATGGCAACCGCAGAGCCTTAAGGTCCTTAGAAACTTCAGAAGAGGGACTGATATAAGCAGAACCACTATCTGTGGACTTTGCTTTAGACCCCCTTGCCCCATTCTTTACCCTCACCTCTGATAAGTGTGACGTCACAGACTGTGACATCACCGAGTGCCAGCTCCCACTGCCTCCTGCCATTTATCTGGTACTGGATGTATGACAGATGCTCGACAGGATTAATTGTAGGTGGTTGTGTACTGCCCTGAGGAACTTTCAAACCCATTTTAAATATGACAGAGTGGGGCTACAAGATAAGGAAGCACAAGCTTCAAGAATTACAGAAATCATAAGCTGACACAATTAATCGGTGTGCATAGAGAGCAAACACCAACCAGCTGTGCGGGTACCTCCAAAGATTACCAAAAAATCATCTTAGTTCATCATTGCCAGTTTGGGTGAAAGTCGGAGCACTTGCAGAGAGGGATGGATGTAAATAAGAACAGACAACTGACATACCAAACCTCCTTCCTCCACCAAGAAAACAGATAGCATGGTGCTTTGATGTTCAGGACTGAATTAATATTAAATCCTTCACTATTAAAACAAGTGGCAAATAGCATTTCTTGCTCTTATGGGAGCAGAATAAGCATAAGACCCATTCACAGGAAGAAATGCTTCAGCAGAAGGTTGGAATTAAGCCAGAGGCAGGCATCGTCTCTTCCCAGCAGTCAGCAAAGCTCCTACTGAATATGAGATTGAGTCATGGCTGTACTGGCCAAATCTCCATCATTTCCTTGTGCTCCTGGACTGAAGAGCGAGAGAGCAGAAATCCAGCATTCCCCATATTATGCAAGGAGCCTCGCCAACTCCTTTGATTTCATTGTAATCGTTGTTTTAAACACTGAACATGTATTCTCATCCTTGCAAGAACACCAGCAGAGGTTGTCCTAAACTGAATCCTCACAGAAGAGCCGTTCTAACCAGTAGGCGAGGCTCCCAGAATGAAAGCCAGGATTCTTCCCCAGACACGACTCTCCTCTGAGATTGTCATAAACACCTTAGAGCCCAGGACTGTCGTATGGGAACTCCTCACAAATGAGAATTAGTAGTTGCCAGGCAACTTTAAAAAAAACTACCATAAAAATTGTATAGAAAAATAATCACTAACGTGTACAAACAGCACAGAAGTTTGTGGAGGAGTAGAAGGAAAAAAAAGGAAGAGAGAGGAGGGACACCAGGAGCACTAAGGTTTCACGCTTACCTTAAGCATCTGCTGCCACTAAGTGCAGTTCAGTACGCAAACCAGCTCCATACCCATCTAAACACTTGGAAATTCTGCCATCAAACAGGAATCAAAAGCCTCAGAACCTTGGTAGCAGTTATGCTTTGGGAAACAGTTGCTTAGTCTCCTCAGCTACCCCTGTCACAGCTCTGTGTCCTAAACTCATCCTGAGATCTCTCACAGTCCATCCATCAGAGTCCTTGTCACCTGTATTTATAGCCACCGCCTCCTCCTTCCCCCACATTGACTAAACCCTAGGGAAGACCTGGAACAGACCTAAACAAAATTTCCCAAAGGAAGCTCAGAAATGGGTGACTCAGTAACTACACCACCTTCTTACAGAGGTTTCTACACTCTCCGTGGAGGTTACTCAAGTTTGAATCACACATGTGGATCCTCAGCCACATCCACCACTGTTGCTGCCCTACAGCCTCAGCATCACTGCCACTAAAGAGACAAATAAAAGTAGACTGTAAGGCAAAATCTGGTCACTGGCATGTTAAAATGGTTTTATAATGAAAGACACCATCTAGTAAGACAAGGCAAAGGGGCTTCAAAATGTTACACACTGATTTCTCACTAAGAATCTTACTAAAAATCATTCCCAATATAAACCCAGTCATTTCTTTTGAAAGAAAATTTAAAAAAAACTCTGTTCAAAGAAAGGAAAGTCTTGAAATTCAATTAAAAGCTAAATGTTAAGATGGAAAGGTTACCTTTCAATTTAAAGGTGAATCAAGTCACTGGATACACACATTTCTGAGCATGTGCAAAACTCATTGGAAGATGGAGAAAATATCCATTACTGACTAAATAGTCAGGAGCACAAAGGAGACCTTAAATTATACCCTTTCCAGCCAGGCAAAACAATTCCTCTGGAAGCAATATAAACAGCTTGAAGCTTTTATTATCTCATTCCAGTTCTCTGAAGCGTTAAAGATGAAAGAGATATCAAAAAGTGGATCATCCATGTGTCCTGTTTCTTGGATTTTCTGATTCTTGTTGCTAAGCACACTTCAGAACAAGAGCCCATAGCACACTGAACTAATGCATTTTCTAACACTGCAGCAGAGGCCTTTCTCCTCACTCCCACTTACCACCGTTGAAGTAGGATATAGTTGAGGGGAAAATGACTTTGAATTTACCACTTCAGGACTTTTGTCCTAAACAGGAGATAATATATGTCTGAAAACAGCCAGATGCAAGAGTGCTTCAGCACGGCAGAACATCGCCTGAACAAACTTCACGCTAAGCCACCTCATCTCTGATTAATTGTCATTAGTGCTGAAATCTAACAGGTTCTGAGGTTACACGGTTACATTAATCTAGATATTTTCTATTTTCACAAGAAGGTACACAAGGAGGTTAATATTTCATTATACTTATGGGAGGACCAAGTTTAAAATGCCAAACTTCTGGGTCCTCGGGGCTGCGGCTGTTGCCAGGCTGCAGCACGGACACCACAGAGGAGGTTCTGCTCCTGAGCAGAAACTGGAGAACTCAAAGCAGCACAAAGCAAATACAGCACCAAATCTTCTTTATTTTCCCTGGCAAGAACTGAAGAATCCAGGCACTACATTACCAGCTACCTAGGTCTAAAAGGCTCTGCTGGCTGCCAACACTTCTTGACCTGTTTCTTCATAACTTGCCAGAAAAGGAGGAACAGTATGATGCATCTGATTTACTGCCATGCAGGGTACAAGTGTTTGCTGACTGCACAAGTATAAATTCTCCCTCTGTTCTTCACACATATTTCAAGACATTAAATTAAATTATCCTCAGTAAGGTAAACTGTGCACAAACAGACCATTCGTGATTAGAAATATTCTTAAAATAGACCATTTTGCAATGAAACAGAAGTTGATAATACAATTTTCACAAAACCAATCTCATTTGCCCAGTGTCTGTCTTTCTAACAGCTGGATGCTCAGAGCAGAACTGTTTCTCTTGCTTTTCCTGGTAAACCTTCAGTGAACAATTTAGCTTCAAACTTTCTAGTTTATGCAAGAAGGGAAAATGTCAAAATACTGATATCACTGCAGTCAGAGCTATGGCCAGATTGCAGGGAAGCAGATCTTTAAAGGGAAGTACAGCTTTGATAACGATCTAGACAGAGAAGATGGAAGAGAACCTGATGAAACGGTGAAGCCGCGTAGGGCTGCAAGCACCTGATGACATCCAGAGGCCCTTTTGAAGCTGAATTTTTATTTGATTATTCAATCTACATATTAACCTCCCCACTGACTAAGGAACCCTTTGTGATTAGCAGAATTTTGTTAAACTTGGAGGCTTATTACCAATGTCTTGAGGCATCACAGTATCTGTTTCACAATATTGCAATACTACGCTGCTTTGACACCCGCCGCAGTTCTACATTTACGTCATTGAAGACAAGCAGCTAACAGTGTGCTCACACAGAACCATTCAGAGGATGGCACAAGAAAAATCAGTTCTTAATCAGCTTCAGAAATACTTCCTAAGTAGTTGTTATGTTACATCAGAATTTCAAATTATTTTAACAAGGAGAGCGTATATCAACAAGAAGTGGTGCAGCATCCAGAACCCCTATGAGCTGAGCTAGTTTGTCAAATTTGTGGAAGGCTTTTCAGAGCATGAAAATTTAAATTCAAATTATAGCAGCGTGTGAGCTCTCTGCAGAAAGTTCCTGTCACTGAGGTGTCATAAGAGTCTCCACAGCTCTGAGAGGTCTGGTGCTCCTGTCTCATTTCACAGTGATACAGAGATCATCTGCAATGCCAACGCACAACAAAGCCCTGAAGATCATTATTCCCTACAGTCCAAAGCTATTATACTTGGCTGAAAAACAGCAGATTTCCTCATGCAGTTTCTACAGCTATGTGCCTGCATGGCTTCCAAAGCTTTTCACTCTTCCAGTCTCAGTCCCAGTTAGTCTGGAGGCATGATCAGGAGAACTACTTTAACAGTCTAGCAATTATAATGAAAATGAACTGACCTCCCCAGGAGAGCAACGAAATGCATAGATGCTTCCTAACTACGGAGTGGTTGTGAGCCCACAGTATGGTACCCATCAGCAGATGGCATAAGTGGCTTAACGCTCATCCAAAACCCACTGAAAGGAAAAACACAACAGTACCCAAGATGGGTGTCATAAGCCAAGCAGGAAAAACAAAAAAAAAAACCTTATCTGAGAATGCAAAACTGATCAAAAGATGGGTCTTAGATCATGGAATCACAGAATGGTTTGGGTTGGAAAGGACCTTAGAGATCATCTAGTTCCACCCCCTGCCATGGGGGGTTCTGCAAAGACAGGCCATAGCTGTTGAATATATTGTATCAATATCAATCATGCTAAAAAAATAATTCCTTTTTCTTAAAATATCCATAGAGACACAGAAACACAGTCATAGATCAAAGCAGCAAACAACCTGATGCATTTGATGTCCTGTCTCACAGGATTTTACCCCGTCAGCTGCACAAGTGAACACTGACAGGTCCTTAAACTCCGCCTCACCTCTTCCAGCTCAGCAGGTTAAACCCTTCTAGTCCAGCGAGCAGCAGAGGGGCTGGCCACAGGCTGCTCCTTGGATTGATGTCAACTGAAAATCAGCATTTGGAAACAGAAATCTGCAACTGCTGCTTTTACACTCTGTATAGTGAGGAGCAGAGCGGTTGTGGACACCAAGAAGCAAGCATTGCCTGGCTGATTTTAAAAGGCTAAGCAGGTATTTTTAGAGTACAGAAGGAGACTTGTCTAGTGAAGAGCTGCAAGGGAGCAATGCTTTAACAGCAGTGAGGACAGTCCTCAGTAGAGAAAGAAGTGGCAGGAAAACAGTATTTTTAAACCACGAAAGACGTGGACTGGATCAAACACACAGTCAATGTGATGGTAGCTATCAATCCACCATGAAAAAACAAATGTAGCATTTAGACATCAGCTTCCTCAGGATTGTTGGATCCTACAAGGCATGGTAAAGAGAAAATTACCATTACCAGTGTAGCATTATTTTTAATTGACCCAAAAAGCCAACTGTCAAAGCATTTTGCATCTGCCAAATGAGCTTTTAGGTGTGTGGGAGGACACCTAAGGACTTGAATATGTTTCTTACAAAGGAAATATCCATTATAGGGGAAAATGGAGTGAAAACTTAATCAAATAGATGAGAAAGTGAGGGAAAGCCTCCAGCATATTCTGATAAATTAAGGGCTATCTTCACAAGAGTATTACACAGTGTCTATGATCAATTCCTGTACCAGCTACACATTTAAAAAACAAACAAACAAAAAACCCCAAAAAACAAACCCACAAGACCCAAATTCCTCCATGCCTGTGCCATACCCCATACAAAGTTACTCAAACCAAGAATCTCCACCAATTATTTTGTCTCTAATATCTTCATCTGTGAAACTTAAATTGGTTGAGGACTTGAGGGGGAGACTCAAAATCCACAGATTCAAAGATCTAAATAAACTATTTCCTGTGCAGACAATTTAGGAACTGACACCACCCGGGGATATCAGTGGGTTTTGACATTGCGGGGTTTTGTGAACATCTATTTCAGTGAGCATAAAATATTCCAAGACATTTTTGCAAAATGATGGGGTCATCCTCACTGTTCTCATCTCAGAATCATCTAGCCTCTTCTTGTAAAAGAGGTGAATGAATTCATTGATAGTTGCATCCTCATCCAACATGAGCCAATTCTCCCAGCAAGTTAAGGCAGAGGTCTGAAATCCTTCTGGAAGAGAAGAACTTGTGGTTTCATTGTGATCCTGAAACAAATTCATGCCATACACAGGAAATACTGATATGGGCACATCTTTCCACAGTCATTGCCTTTTGAAATTCATTCACAGTTTGGAAAGAAGCCAAATACCATATAGCCTTTACAAGGTTGTTTTAAAAGCTAGATCAGCTCCTCGATCTGGTTCACGGCACAGCCGTACAGACATTGTGCTGGCACAACAGATGTCTGGGGGAAGGTGAGGAAACAGGCATGCTTCATGTTGTATTGCTATCAAAAACAACTTACCACGAAGCCATAGCCTCTGTACACAGACGATACAGAAATGAATCCAAGATGAAGTCATTTGACAAATTTACAACACCCTACAGACACAAATATGCAAAACAAAAGTTCTCTAATATCTTCTATTTCCTGTAACGTCTGTCAGATAAAGTTGCTAAGCCACTCTCCATCATATTCCAGAAGTCGTGGCAGTCAGGGGAAGTTCCCACTAACTGGAAAAGGGGCAACATATCCCCATTTTTAACAAGGGGATCCAAATACTATGCTGTCATTGCAGTCAAGAGGAAAAGCACTACCCCCACATGATACCAAAAAATTAGACAATGCTGCACAGAAGTAGTGATTTGACTATAAATTGACTGTATAACACTGATATTAAGTGGGGTTCCTTCTAGCCTAAGACTGGACCAAATCATGTGCTGTATTTGTTTTGTAAAAGACACGTTCATCTGAAGCCCAGAAAAGGCCTCCGGTACCTAGCAGACTTTCTCTGGCAGACACATTCCCTCCTTCAATTTTTTCCTCCTAGGACTACATGACATATTTTGTCAGGAGACGAACCTAGATTCTCACATTTTCAGTGAAAGAGTATCCATCCTACTCCACCCATAACATCGGTAAAATCTTCCAATAATTAATCACTTTGAGTTAAAACCTTGCTTGTCTTCTGTAAATTTAAGCTCAAATACCTTTCATCACAGATTTTTGATACTCAAATGAAGAGAAGTCTCTGTTGTCCATTTAACTACATACTGTGGTCAAGACAGCAGCTCAATTTATCTTGGCAAATAAAATAATATATTTTAATTTCTTGCTGAAGCAATGTTTCAGTTTTGTAAGCCTCCTCATGGATCCTGTGTGAGAGAAAGTTGTTGGGTGCTTTCCTTGTTCCCCCCGATAGATTTCTGCATTACTGTCACCAGAACTGGACCGTCAGTTGTTACAGCAGTTACCCTTGGCCATGAACAGCTTCACTATTCCTACCCGGAACTCCCCACCAGTCAAAAGATTGTATTTGCTCTTTCACCCATAACGCTGGAGTTTCTGGTGGATAATCAGCAGATGTAAGCTGTCTTAAGAGTCAAAGAGTCACCGTTCTGACCATGTGCCCATAATTTTGTTCTAGATGTCCTGCTTAGCATTTAGTCCCAGGCCTGACAGAAGCACATCTACTGCTCACGGATTTCCATGTGGGATTGTATTTATCATAGACATCCGTAGGGTATCAGTGTCGTTAGTCAGCTGAACATGTAACTGCTGGATGCTGTGTAACTTTTCTGAAAAACTCATCAAGCATAACTAAATTTAAGGCCTTGCAGAAATACATTTAATCAATACTATTAGTTTTAATCTCATTACAAATTTAAAGTAGCTTATTTTTCACTTCAGGTGACACTAATTATGTTACTCTCCTAATTTTCTATCAAGTCACATATCAGCTGCTCCCGTTTTACCTGGAACTGATGTAAGGCTGAGGCAAGAAATCCCCAGGTTGTTCTCTTTGCCCTCTCTGGTGCGTATTTAGTGCTCCACCATTCGTTTAAAACAAATAAACCCAAACAAAAAAAATCCCTCAACTTTAACACTACAGAGAACTTACTGCACACTTCTCAGACGTCAGACGTGTGGAGCTACCAAATTTTAAGCATATTTTCAGTAACTGCAATGTAGCTTGTGAATAGCTATTGGTATTTCACTATCATTATATGAATGAATTAATCTGATTATTTTTCAAAATCAGAGAAAAAATTTCTGAATACTTCTGCCATTTCTCATTAAGTCTGCATGTCCCAAGCTTCAGGTAAAGGAGTGCTGCTAGAATGCTACAATTGAACTCATAAGCGAATTCTTTTGATTATACTGAGACTGATTTATACAGGAGATGCATTTTTATTAGTCTTCTGTGCAACTGCTCAAAATGTTGGGGTAACCACAACATATGATCATCTCAAATACAAGTTTCTTTGGATAAACCTATAGAAAGGCATCCACCTTCTTGCTGTCAGCACGCCACAGCTCACAGGGTGCAGGAGCACCCCAAGGAACGGTTTAGCTGCTGTGAATTTTCCCAGCATCAGAACATATCGCTGAGACAGTCCATTCCCTCAAAAGTAAATACATCTCATGGTAGATATACTGCTAACCAGCTATGGCTTAAAACTGCTTATTACCGGTGCAGACTGCTGACTAGAAGAGAGAAGAAAACATTCTGGAAGGGAACAAAGAATCACAGCCCACTTAGCCTGCCCACGATGACAAGCTAAGTAAAAAAAAAAAAAAAAAAAA
>VZTO01021303.1:406628-473254 GCA_013400615.1 Syrrhaptes paradoxus
CATTTAGTCCCAGGCCTGACAGAAGCACATCTACTGCTCACGGATTTCCATGTGGGATTGTATTTATCATAGACATCCGTAGGGTATCAGTGTCGTTAGTCAGCTGAACATGTAACTGCTGGATGCTGTGTAACTTCTGAAAAACTCATCAAGCATAACTAAATTTAAGGCCTTGCAGAAATACATTTAATCAATACTATTAGTTTTAATCTCATTACAAATTTAAAGTAGCTTATTTTTCACTTCAGGTGACACTAATTATGTTACTCTCCTAATTTTCTATCAAGTCACATATCAGCTGCTCCCGTTTTACCTGGAACTGATGTAAGGCTGAGGCAAGAAATCCCCAGGTTGTTCTCTTTGCCCTCTCTGGTGCGTATTTAGTGCTCCACCATTCGTTTAAAACAAATAAACCCAAACAAAAAAAATCCCTCAACTTTAACACTACAGAGAACTTACTGCACACTTCTCAGACGTCAGACGTGTGGAGCTACCAAATTTTAAGCATATTTTCAGTAACTGCAATGTAGCTTGTGAATAGCTATTGGTATTTCACTATCATTATATGAATGAATTAACCTGATTATTTTTCAAAATCAGAGAAAAAATTTCTGAATACTTCTGCCATTTCTCATTAAGTCTGCATGTCCCAAGCTTCAGGTAAAGGAGTGCTGCTAAAATGCTACAATTGAACTCATAAGCGAATTCTTTTGATTATACTGAGACTGATTTATACAGGAGATGCATTTTTATTAGTCTTCTGTGCAACTACTCAAAATGTTGGGGTAACCACAACATATGATCATCTCAAATACAAGTTTCTTTGGATAAACCTATAGAAAGGCATCCACCTTCTTGCTGTCAGCACGCCACAGCTCACAGGGTGCAGGAGCACCCCAAGGAACGGTTTAGCTGCTGTGAATTCTCCCAGCATCAGAACATATCGCTGAGATAGTCCATTCCCTCAAAAGTAANGCATCAGCTCAAGCAGGTGTGATAAAAATTACTTGCTCCTTAACCTAAAGCATTGTAGTTTTATTTTAATTTCTGGAAGGCCTAAATGCCCGAACTTGAAACACAGAAATGAAACACAGATGAGTCTCTTGGAAGCAAAGTCCGCCGAGTGGTCTCCTCTATCCAGACGCAACTGGATACCGACTATGTACCCAGTACATGCACTGGTCATAAGAAAAACTAAGAAGGATTTTCACTTATGAAATTTTGATGTACTTTATATATACTAACAACATCCTTACGACTAGGGTCCTAACTCCTATGTAAACTATTTCACTACATAACAATAATCCTGTATATATTTAGGTGAATATGGCACAGGATTTCTGGACCGTCAAATGGCAGGAAACTTTCAGAGCTCTGCTTTACCTCAGGTGCTAGTTATATATAATTGGACCTTTGATAGATTCAGACAGTGAAAATATTTTTCAGTTATCAAACTTCATGCCCTTATTTAATTATTCTGCACCCTCAAGCGTAAAAAGCATTATTTACACAAAGTGCTTTTCATTCTCTCATGATAATTTCCTGATTGTACTGACTGACTGCAGCTTTACACCACGAAAGCTTCTGTTTTTAACTGATCTATTTTCTGCAAAATAGATGTAAATTGTACATAGCCACTAAGAGAATAAATATCTCTTGAAAACTGTGTGTTTGCTTCCCAATAATAGAAGACTCTAAAAATATTCTGCACCTTCTTAACTGTAATTACCACAGCAACTGTAAGGGGAAATCAAATTCAGCTACCGAAGGCAGGAGGAATAAATGTACTAGAGTCCTTGTCTGGAAGACCTTATCAAGGAGGGGCAGGAAAGTTTTTGAAGTAGTTTTACTCACCTGACACTCACACTTGTTAGGGTCTCCTTCACAGTATGATACTGCACTATGCAGACTTGCCCAGAAAATAGCTGGTCCTAGACTAATAAAATAGGTGCTGAAAACATACAGATGAGTGGGAAACCCTTTTCCCATCCCACCAAAAACTTGAGGGGAAGAAAAGTCCCACTTTAAAATTGGGATGAAAAACTAATCTCAAGATTCTAGAGCGTGCTAACTGAACAATCAGTGCATTTAAACATGAGTGCTCTGTTTACATTATTGTCACACATTCAATTTTTACATTTTCATATAATTAATACTCATAAAAGTTATTTATACTGAAAAATACTTATGAAGAAAGTGCATCAATGGTCTGTCTGGGTATTTCTGAAACTTCCACAACTGCCTCAGGGAATCTGCTGAAACAAAGCACCGTCCGCTTCCCCGGCTCACGGCATTTCCACACCATCGGCACAGAGACCAGCTTTCCATCTTCTGTGCAATTCTTGGAGGATGGAAGGTGGGAAGAAACATGGTTTTGGTACTCTCTACCTACACCTGCCATACTTGTCTTACTACTGCTTTATCATCTTTAAGATAAAGTTTCTCTGAAGCCCAGATAACTTCTTCCTTTTGCCCAGACATTCACTTTTGAGCCAGTACCTACCTAGGAGCAGGAAGTCCCCCACTTCTTCAGAAAATGTCTTGAATTTCAATCCTGTGTTTCTCTTCCCCCTATTCTTTCAGCATCCTGTCCATTAATAAAGCCTTTAGACAGCACATGAATTGTTCAATCTTTCATGATTTCAGGAGCTGCAAGTGATTCATTCAGACCTGACCTGAGGATTCTCGCTTGCACTGTGCGGTGCACGAAGAATACGAACCCATTATTGTGCTGTTCAGATTTTCCATCCTCAGCTACTGCCACTCACTTACAGCTGAATTCCCTAAAGAAAAAGCAGCACTTTTTTTTTTTCTAATAAAGAAAATACGCCAAAATCACTAACCTTAACAAGTCGTTTTGGTGCAGAGTACTGCACAGTTCTTGGCCTGTACACCAAGTTCTGCTAATTGCACATTTAACTGTCTCCAGAATGACTGATAGGAATTTCTTCACAAAAAAAAGTTGGCTGCATACTGTAATAAAAGATATCTGAAAGTGTTACTGTAATTAAAAAGTCTCGGGGACACTGAAAACATCATGTTGTGGCAAGCATCCAGCAGACAACAACCAGACTCTGACTTTGAAACTCGTTAATATATTAAAGAAGAATAATGGGACTGAAGAGAAATTACATCCAAACTCTTTCAAGCTCAAAACAAAAAACAAAACCAAAAACCAATCAAAAACCCCCCACCATTTACTCAATTTATAAACTATTAACAAGTTGTCACAAAAGAATCCCCAGTGCTCTGAAAAGACACCTTCTCGGGCTACCAACACCGACGAAGCCCAGATGTTGTTTCTTGGGCAAATTATCAGAACAGCCCTTTTATGTCCATCTCACCCTTTCCTCTTTTCTGCTGTGTGCTTTTTGCACCGAGACATGCCCTGCTCTCAGCCACAATCTTCTCACAGTTGGAGCCGACAGAGGCGAGAGCTTTCCCAGCACCGCCCGAGCGAGGTCTGGACAGGACACGGCAGCTGCGGGGCTGCAGGCTCCACGGGGATGCTTGGTAACAGCACAGAG
Organism: Syrrhaptes paradoxus; assembly: GCA_013400615.1. Classification (NCBI taxonomy): domain Eukaryota; kingdom Metazoa; phylum Chordata; class Aves; order Pterocliformes; family Pteroclidae; genus Syrrhaptes; species Syrrhaptes paradoxus. The sequence continues at coordinate 410,156 of VZTO01021303.1, forward strand.
CCGTGCCTGGCTGAAAACAGGCGATTCAAACAGGTTTCCTCCCTTGCCACTCAGCATCTTCGGTTAGCAAATACTGTTCACTTCATTTAATTTGATAAGAACATTTCTGGGCATTCACTATCCTTACTTATCGCTTGTCTCCCCTTCCAGCAAATGCTGGATTATTTAGACTCAGACCCCGATAAAATCCGTGCAACACCTGTCATCTTGGAGCCTTCCCCAACTTTGTCTGAGCAGAAAAGTCTGATGGGACTTGGTATTATACAAATCTCACTTTCTACTCTGCTACTAAAAACTGCCGTGCTGGTTAGAGAATTGCCCAGCCAACAGCAAAGACTGCTTGAAAATGGAAGCTCCCCAAAGAGCCACATTTTTTAACCGTCTGTGCTCCATGCTGGATGCCTCTTTACGGCAGCCCCCATCAAATCTGACAGCAGCAGCAGTCAGCATCCCCCGATCCCCACAGTACCCTTGGAATAAAGCTGAGAGTCCCAGAGCCCATCCTTCGCGCAGGTATACCAGGCCGGCAGCACCTTTCCCTCTTGCCACACCTGGTAGCTATGCTTTATCTGCAGACTCCTAAATGTTCAATGACTTTTACAGAAACAAGAGTAACACCCTTTAGACTATTTTAATAAAATTACTCTATTGCATTTTTCAGCAAAGAATTAAATACAGGAAGCGCAAAAGTGGACTAAAGAGAATTCCTTTCAGCATTGCACATAAAAACACAAAAGAGATAAAGACAACTCGTAGGAGTCAGGAAGGGAAAATCAACATTAATCTGAGGCACAGAGGGTTTAACTAAGTGACTAACACAACCTTCTAAAACTTTATACTCACAACAGCACCAGGAGCCCAGCACTTCTCTTCCACCCCCTTTGCAATATTGAGATTGTTTGTAACGGCTCTGGGTTTTTTTCCCTAAGGTCATGAGTTTTCTGCTTATATCCCTGCTCCCCAGAAGAAATACAATTTAGAGGTAGGATTTCAAACAAATGGAGCAATATGCTAAGAAAATAACTGAAAAAAAGAGATATAAGTAAACCACTTTAATGACTGCTGCACGGGCCTGAGACCCAACAGATCTGTTTCTTCTCCCAGCTTCCCACCCATCACATCACTAACTACAAATTAGCAGCTTCTACGTAATTTATAGCTAAGAGGCAGATGACCCGATTCTCTCCTGCTGAGACCTCCACCTAGAAATGCATCGGATGCAGGTGGTCACTTATTGCCCAGCACAAGAAGGGATCGTGGCAGCCGCCAGGCCAGCAGGGACCAGGACCAGAGCTTGGGGGGACAGTTTTGACCGCCCCATCATCAACTGGAGCGTGCCGTTTTCTCAAAACCAAAGAGGCTTCATGAAATTTTGTACTCTTGCAAAACAGAAATGGACATCCTACCCAGGCATTGTCAGAAGCACAGAATGAAAGGTTCAGAACGAATAACGGCACCACAACAGGCAACGCCGACAGCTGCTGCTTCTCCAGGACTCCTGCAATTAGGGGCTTTGATCCCCAGCATCAATGTTAGTGAAAATTACAGTCTTAGACTGCTGAATAGTAGGGCACACTCCTCTAAGACTTTTAGAGTGAGTTTTTAAATTATTATTATTATTTATTTTCTCAAAAGAAGCCAGCACCAAGGTCTGTGTGTTATTATAGTCAGTTACCAGTATGGCCACGTGAAATACCAGTTCCCATTTTCACCAGGCGACTCTGCCACAGGCCTAAACTAAGTCACACACCACTTTAAAGAAAAAACCTACTAAGGATAAATGGACCAAATTACTTTGTCAGCAGTAAAAGTCATTTCTGGGTATTTAATAAAGCTTTTTAAGAAAAAAGGTACCTTAGGACCAATGTCTTTCATTCAGAATTCATGAGCTCTATTAATCTATCAAGTACGTGTTTTTATTTGATCTTGTACAGCTCCCTCAAGGCAAGGGCATTTTAGAGCTAATTAACAGAAACCACCACGTTCACTGTGCTCCATGCTCAGCTGAGGATATTGCTCCCATGTTTAGTGAATGAGGCTTTTCCCATAACATGCTAGCACACATTTTCAAATTACGTGTAGATATACAAACTGACACAAATTAACAAATCAACAGGTACTCCTCAATTTTTATACATCTACTCGTTAAAAATACAATAGTACTCATTTAGCTGATGACCAGAAAATCTTCCCGATGTTTAAACCCCATTTCCTCAGACATACACAGCTTTCTAAAAATACACGTGAAGATGCCATTCCAAGGCTGACATGTCAAATGAGGCATCTGCTCTGCGTGCAAGCTTATCTGAACTTCTGAGCAGAACCCCAGCATCATCTCAGAAGGCTGAGAAGACAGTACTGTCACTTTTCCAGGAAGATGAATCAAACAGGTGAACTACTGAAGCTGCCTTGTTAATAATACCCACATAGGAACCTGAAAAACACATCGTGCACATTAAGGATATGGAAGAGTGACTGGCCATTATGCACAGAGAATATAAAAACAGATACTTACTATTTTATAGATGAGGATAGGGGAACTTTGGTTTTTTTAATAGCTGGGATTCAAGTTAGTTTCTTTTCTTCAGTTAGGGAACGTGTGTCAATGTGCCAGTCTAGTTTCAGACAGCAGGCATGATACAATACATACATTACTTTCCAAGCTTCATTCTAGGTGACCACATGAGAATGAGCAGGTTCTCTCTGTTTGGAGTAATCTTACGATTGTGCTCAGGCCAAACAATAGCCCGTAAAAGTTGACAGAACAGCCATCCAAGCACTTAGTAATTTATTTGCCTTAAAAACCTAGACCATGTAAAAACTGCAACCAGTTTAAGTGTTTAAGCTTATCTCATGCTATTAAATATTTAAGGCACTTCACATTTTTTCATCAGGTAACATCATCTTAAGTGCTAGTGCCAACTCCAAGATATCCACCACCTCTATAAAAGAACAAATACATGCAAAAAATGCATATACAGCAATTAAAGCTATAATGAACTCGCAGAGCTAAAAAGCACAGGAAACATGAAAACAACATTAATCAACAGCTTTACACACACAGTTCCATATTCATTTTTTCTAGATTGGACATGTAGGTAGACACATTAGTGTTTTGTGACAATTTCATGGTGAATTTTCACTTAGACCATAAACAGACCACTTTGCAATGGATCACAGGGCTTCACCAGCAAAATACCCAACGAGGAGAAATGTTGCCTGTCTGAAATCAGTCCTCACGTACTCAGACTAAATCTCAAGGCAGTTTTACTGTCTCCAGAAACTCACTGGCTCACTCAGAGGAAGAAGTCACAGCTCTCTTGCACATATTTTAGGTGAGACAAAAGTGCGAAACAGCTTACCGAGCAGCATCAGGCTAATTAACATCATACCAGCTCTAATTGGAAGCAATTCAGCAGTCTCAGCTTTGTAGTAAAAGTCTTTTCAGGACTCACTGATGTGAAAGGCTAATACTGACATCAAGAAGCGTGTAGTTATCTAACTCTCAAACCCCAGAAGAAATCTGTACAGTAATTGTTCACTGGAGAGTGGTCTGGAGTTACCAGCAAGAAATAATCCAGCCACTGTGCTGCTATTTCCTTCCTGCTACTACATTCAAACCTGTAGTTCTGTGTGCTTGCAACAGCATGGGCTGCCTAAATCATCTCTGCAGCCCAGAGGAGAAACGAAATCAGAACCCCAGCTCCCTCACTGCTCGGAAGTCTTCTGCTCTTTCCAAGTTCATGCCATCTGCAATCTAAGATACATTTCAACTCAAGCGTCCATTTCTTACAGAGTAATTCCCATCCAAATTTTAACTCTTTTAATAAAGACATAATTAATGTTTGCATAGATCAGGGTGTGCAAACCTCGACCTACTTCTCTGTTCTGCTAGGGGTGGTGAGAACCTGATCAATTTGACAAACCGATTGAACAGAAATGCTGATGAGAGAACCTTTGTCTTGAGTGTGGGCATCAAGGATGTAGCCAAAATAAACAAAGAAAAAATGAACTTCAGCAGCCTCTCATTGCATATATTCTACTCATTACTGCTGTCCAGCTAAATAGAAAACTAAAAAATTAAAACGCTCACCGTGGTCAACTAATTAAATAATATTAAATTATCCCTTCCTTGCTATCAGATACAATCTTTAGAGGATTTGTTCTAAAGGATACATGAAAGACAGACCTTCTCATAAGACTATACAGAATTCTTCAGCTTCCTGTGCTGTGATACGAACATGGCTATGCCTGCCTCCCTGAACAAGCTGCTCAGATAGAAGAGTGAGTATTCCAGGTGCTTTCCCCACAGTTGCCAACAGGTAGTGCTCAGGAAAACTATTAAGCGGGATGTAAAACAACAGCTTAAACCCAAACCAGCTTCCAAACCCAAGAGTCAGTGTGTTAGGCATGTACTTAAAAGTGAAGGCATCCCACACCCAGAGGGAAGTGTGCCCAACAGACAAGAAGCAGCGCTTAATACAGAAAAATACTGTACCAGAAGGGAAGGTCCAGAAGCCCTAATGGAAGCCTGAGCTACTTTACAAAAGGATTTCTTGCACAGAAAGAGCACAGCACTATATATATATATATGAGCTCTAAGGACACAATTCACATCTAAATAGAGTCTGTTATCAAGAGATAACATTTTGATGCATCATTTTATGTGGAGAGAAGCTGTGCAGTCTGAGAAACGGCAGCGTCTGCCTCTTCCTGGCATAGAAGTCCTCCTCTGTGCTGTGACAGAAGAGCAATATGACTCACAGATGAGAACCTGGCTTTTCTCTTATACCTATTTCCCTAACAAATGTAAAAGTCCATATTTTTTTCCAATTTTTTTCAGAGACAGCAACAAAGAGATGGACAAGACATGGTATTCACATGCTCCACAACAGCCTAGTCCTCCACTGAGGCACCAGCAGCCCTTGGCTGTCGCGCTTACCCGTGGGAAATGTGTCACACTGAGTGACACATCATCAGAGCCCCAATTTCCTTTTTCCTCCATCTCCATCATTCCACAGGGGCCTTAAATATCCACATTAACTGTCTTGTTCCCTATTTGATAGCTATTTTAAGCTGTATTTCAAGATGAAGCAGTGACTTGAAAGACTGACTATTGAGCTAAAAATCCAGATCTACATTCTAATGCTCTGTCACTGAGAGTAATGCCTCTTCATCCTGGTCTCCACTGCAGCCCATTAAATCACTGTGATGGTAAAATATCTACAGTAACAAGGAAGCATATGATGTAAAACATGGGCAGAGTTGAAAGATTAGAAAGGAAATATGAAAAAAGAAATAATGCCAGTCCATCCCCGGAGAGGCAAACTGTGAAACTGTGAGAGCCAGGCTGCCCCGCAGAACAGGGGTGATTCACAGCCACTGCTCCTTCCTCGCACCGCAGAGGGCAAGCACGACCGCAGTGAAAAGCTGTTGGGTTTTGTGCATAATACTGGTCCAGCACTGAGGAAGCAATGGCAGAAAGCCATTAGCACCTAAATAACTTAGTACTAATCATGCTGAAATCATTTGCCATTTTAGGAACTCCCATCCTAATTGATTCAAGTAATTAGCTCTGCTAATATTAGAGGGTTCTTCTTTTGCCTAAAAGTCATGCAAGGTATGAAGAAGGAGCACCGTGCATTTAACAGGGCCAGTGCTCTCTCTGCAATCATTCTGACATCCTTTTCCTTGTTGTTTCTCTCCTATGACTTTACTTAAAATATTTCAGCCACAGTATAAAAACTGTCTTGGAGAAAGACAACCGCTAGCCCATTGGACACAAAAAATAAAACATTTTTCATGACAACCAGAACCTTCCATGGGAAAAAACTGAAGGTCTCAATGTACTTGCAAGCACCTAATCCCTTGGGCTGAACAGCTCTTGCTAGGAGATACAAGCTCCAAAACTGAATGACCCCAGAGATACTACTTCAGAAATTTTAGAAGAGGGCTCTGCAGGTCAGACTTCAAGAGAACACACAGGGTTGGATGAGAAAATACAGCCTGTTCATGCTTCTGTTGTATCTGTACCGTGTACCAAAAGGACGTCAGGATGCAGAGCGCATGATGCTAGTGCATTTTTAAGCAAGAAATCCAGTTCCCAACATACAGTCCAAAACTTACTCGGGGTAACATGCAGTCTCAGAGGAAAAGACCAGGAGTGCAAACGTTCTGCTCCAATGGACATGCAATTACCTAACGAACCCTTGCTCTCCAAGCCAGGAAGGCTTATGCAAACTAAAATGAACACAACAGACTAACAAAACCTGGAGTGTATTAATAAAACATTTTAGATTTTAGCATGTAAAAATTAAAAAGTTAACATGACAATAGACAACTGAAGTTCATTTATTTTTGGATTGTGCCTTTGTATCACTTCAACTGTACATAAAAGGTTCTTCCCTAATTCAGATTTTTTTTTAGTAGTTTGCATAATGCAGAAACTAACAGCAGAAACTAAGCAGAATCCATAATATGACTTCATTGCAGTTGATAGAAATGGATCAGTGAATAAAGTATCTATCCAGTATCTGCTCTGAACTGGAAGATACGACTTACCAAATTACGTTAGATCTAATTTGGCAAAAAAAAAAAGTCACTATAAATTAAATCTTTCCTCAAAATTACTGTCAGAAAGCCCATGTAGGCAGCAAAGCAGTAGTAGGATGAAATCCTAAGTCCTGTTTTATTATTAATACAATTTCATTAACACCTTTTGCAGCAGTGATTTCTACATATCTGAAGAGGCTTTCCATTTTTAATCCCTGTACATCCCTGCTACTCAGTCCGTCCTGTGGTGCTGTGGCAGAGCAGCTGCCACTGTATTGATTTCACCTTCATATCTGTATTTTGTCTCATTGATTGAAAAATCATCATAACAAGTTTATGCTTATTTGAAGCTAATATCTAGGCTGCCTCACTTGTAAATGAGGGCATAAGCAGCCTGTTTAGCATGCCAATATGCTCTAAGCATTCTCATCAGTGATTAAAGTCTTAAAGCTCACATTGCAACAACAATTCACACTTTTTCAGTTTTCTGACATTCTTCTGACTCTTCTATCTAGGGTTTCAGAGCAATTTAAGAATATGAATAAATTAATTCTCCATACCCCACAAGGTAAGGAGTATCTTTGTTTTTCCAGGGGCAAAAGCAACATGCTGAGAAACATGCAGTCGTGCTCGAAACTGGCCTGACGTCCATCCTGCAGACCTGGAGAACTGACATAAGACTTAAATTCCAGCCATGGTTTAGGTTTTGCATGCAGTCCACACTTCTGAGTGTTAAGGCCTCTAATTCTCAATTCCCACACTGAAAACTAGAAATTACTGAAGAAAACAAATTAATTACAAATGCATGTAAGATTTTACAGCCAAGTAACAATTTTTTAATCATGAAACTGACTCCTTTCCTACCTCCAACTCCACTATGTGTTATTTCATTTGCATTCTCAACTCATACTTCAGAGCAAGTATAACTGTCAATGCACAATAATTAAGACTCTCCCCTGAAAATAAAACCGTGAATATAAGTGGTTGCGAATCTCAAGGCTTGAAACTAGAAAAAAAATTAGCTTAATCTTTTCAGCATTTGTATGTTTACCAATACACATTTAAGGATGCAACTTTTTGGAGCTATAAGCATCCAAAAGAACAGAAGCAGCTGTAGTTGTTGATAAACCCACTAAGTTTAGAGATAATATTAAGAACACAAAATTGTTCAGACAAACCAAAAACCAAATGCTATCACCATGGTTCCACAGACAGAAACAGATGACACCACGAAGAATTTAACTGTTTCTTACAAACAGATGACAGGAAAATCTACTAACTTCAGTCTCCTGTTCACCACTGCCATCAGGAAATGCTGATGTCCCACTGTCATTGTACCCAAGCGATGCTCAGAGTATAGATTTCAAGGCAGATGAAAGGGTTGATATGACTAATAAAGACACCTCACAGTGTCACGTACCTTTTAAGTAAATATCTATTTAATTAGTCAACATATTTTAAGAAACTGCTCTCACTTCCTTTAAAACCTCACTTTCCTTGTGCCCTTACAAGTACTCTCTTTTTCCCTAAAGAAGTTTATTTGATCCTTAGTAAGAAAAATGTCTTAAGGAAGGGAAGTAGGGGAACGACTTTCGCTATTGCTTGCCAATAAATAAGATGTGTGAATGCCTGAAAAACACCAGGTATGAAACAATTCAGCACCAGCACACAGAACAATGATGGCTGTGATCATACGGTATGCAGAGCTAGTCAAGGAGTTTAAGCCAGAAAATCTTTCATAATTTATCTACCCAGACAGAAGGACCAGTAACTGATCTGGTTAATGCCTGCTTCCAGTCCCAAATGAAATGATCCCCTGCAGTCTGACGAAGCTGCGCCCCACTAAAAGGGGAAGTTGTAAATTATCAAAAAACTTCTACCTACACTAGCTGGAGCTTTGAAACGAACCTTAAGTCACTGGACTATGAAGCAACTTCAATTTATTATGTAAGCAAAATGCCAAGCGCTACTTCTATAATTGTATAAAAAAGCTACTAAGAAAATGCCTTCGGTTAACCACTCTTCTGCTGCTTTTTATTGAGAGTGAAGGCAAGTAAGGCCTCACCAATGCTGCCATCTACAGAGCACTTCTCCATATCAAAGGAAATTTTTTAAAAAAACTAAACCTTGAGATTTTGCATTGCCTGATAACCAAATGCGTGCCACTTCAGTTTCTGCTTGCAGCAGTACCAAACAGAGTTTTATTCAATGCATTGTTTTTCCTGGGGGAGAAATGGGGAAGAGCCAAGGGATAGCAATGGTTTCCAAACAATTTCAGAGACATTCATATCTGCTCAGGCTGCTGTGTAATGTCACCTGCAGTAGTAACGCACCACTCACCTCAGCAGCTCACAGGAAACACAACAATCAAGGAAGAACGGCAAAAAAATTGCATGTAAATAGCTGAACAAAAAAAAAAAGCCTTCAGCGTATCCAGGAACATTTTCACCTTCTTTTTTCTTCTCCTCAAAAAAGATGAGTAAATAAATGAGTAAAATAAACAATTCATTCTGATAAATGCACTCTATCTCAAAATAACTCTTTCTGTTTCATCTGCCACTACAACTGCTTCATGTCACAATTTCCAACTTTCAGAAGGTACAAGCAAATCTCTACATAGAAAAAGCTAAGTGAAGAATATGACAAAAAATAATATATAAATAAAAATGAAAGTAGATAAAATGATCTCTACAGTAACAGTTTGTCTTGCTTTACAATAGAGACTATAACCTATATAATTTGAAAGGGTGTTTTGAACTATACGTACTACAAACTCAGGCAGCTTTTTTATATAGATAATGCTCATTCTGGAAGGCAATTATGGTGAAAACTCTGCTTTGCCTTGTGTTCAGCCAGCTCACTTGCCTGCATTCATGACCTACTATACCACAGAAGGATACAAGAACACGAGCAACAGTGCAGCACAGAAAAAATTTCTCCTTCGAACACATGCCAGGCACCACGCACAAAACATGTCAGCAAGCTCCAACGAGCAAACACGCGTTTGCTTTAATTTTATAGATGAAGTTTTGTACAAACTTTGTAGTTTGGAGAGAAGTTGTTTCTGTTCTAACTTCATATGAATTTCAAATACTTAGTTTTATTTTTAAGACGACAGTTATCTAGAAGCCAGAGATTCAGGCAGCCTATCTTAAGCCTGAAAATACAAAATCTGTTGAAAGCAAAACTGGCTAGGCCAGCTCTGAAATTACTAGCACAGAGGATATGCTTAAATTAGAAAATTTTCACCAAGCAGGTTCTTGTAGACAGCAAGTACCTGCCTAAAAGAAAATGATGTGAAAAGAAAAGCTGTCAAAACTCTTCAACGGACATGCAGACATCACATGGGTGAAAGGGGCAAACGTTTTAAAAGGTCACGGAAAATCATCAAGTTTGCTGCTAATTCTGTAACCAAACATGGCTACATGTGAAACAGATGTACTGAGAAGAAACCTCTAGGTCAAATTCACTCCACCTTTGTTTACTGGCATTCAACATCTCCTTGTATTTTTAAACACTTGCCCCCCTGCAGAAAGTTAAACATGAATGTCTAATGAAGGCCATTCAGGCACTATTTTATATATTCATCCCAATGAGAAGCAACCTTTCTTATATTCTCCAACTACAATGGAACAACAAAAATGATAAACTTCACTATACAAACCACTGGTAAAGCATGCCAGCCCTTATCACGTCCATTTGTTCCGTTTTCCTGCAAAGGATGTCCCTTGGCAGTCCATCCATCTAAGCAAACACCAACTCCTCCACACAAGTACACGTGCAATCTTTCTTAACCTTTGCATTTTGCTTTGCGTGAAGGAAAACAGTTACTAACAGCATTATAAAACAAAGTCAAATAGTTTAGCTCCACCTGTACACCAGGCTACAATTGTGAAGGAGGCTGCAAAAGCAGATCTTTTTGCCGAAGCTCTGGATCAGAACCACCCAACAGTTACAGAGATCTGTGTCTGGACTGAATGTTACTTCTGATCTGTTTACAGAGCCCTAGTTTTATTCCCAATGACATTTTGGGTGCATCAGTCAACGCAGATCCAGCAACAGAAGACACTGTAAAATCTAAGCAAAATTTATTATTAAACCTTCCAAAATCCCAAACCTGTATGGAACATACATTACATCAAACAGCCCACTACATCTCAAGCAGGTAGCAAAAAACTGCATGCAATTCTTTTTGAAAATAAGTTTAAATGGTCATTTTTCAGGAAAATAAGTATCAGCACCAAGTGATGAGTGAATTCTCTGACACCACTGAATTGCCATCTGCCTGCGGAGATAAAGTCTGCACAGACGCGGCTAACACACCGATGCACAATGAGGTGAGCATCCAGCACCGCGAGGCGCCTGGTTCCCCCGGTGCGCGTGGGACGCCAGGCGCAGAGCAGCCTGCGCAGCTCCCTGGGTAACGTCACGACTTCTCTAGCAGGAGGCTGGCTCCTCAACGCCATTTGAGACTGATGCTGGACTCTGTGTGACATCCAGCGTAAAACTTCCATAATTGCTCAGTCATAACCAATATCTGCAACACCACCACTGCATCACGATGGCTGCTTTCCCTCAAACTTCTCCTTGGGGCTGGACATATCCTTCAGACTGTGGGATCACTGCCCACCAGTTCAGCAAGTCTGAATCCTCACTTTTTTGTAAACTCCTTCAAGGTCTCCACACACACAGGCGCCTAGCAAAGATTTACTTTAGGATCCCTGCCCACATGGATCACGGCAGTGAGCAAACAGCCCTTGCATCCTTGAAACCTATCGAACTATCGCCTGGACCACACAGTCTGATCCCACTAGCAATCTCTGAGCCATCACTTCTCCAAGTCACTGTCACATTCCTGCTGCCTGCTTCCCCAAAGAATAAAAAAATACACTTCCCATATCTAGCCATGTTTCAACAATTTTTTTTTCATATGTTAGATCATATCAATGCATTAGCCTTTTATTTATTTAAATAGATGCAGTATTAATAGGCTTTCTGAGCAGAAAATACTTTGAGAGGTTTTATGTGAAACACTAACAAAAAAAATGACTATTTGATCTAGTCTGCAACTCCTTAAATATTAGTGAGATTTCATTTTAAGAGATAAAGGAAACAGACAAATCAAAAGTGTGACATTTTCTATAAGAAATCTTTTAATTTTTTACCTTATAACATAAGCTCAGACTAGTGACCAGTCCTCGCCCGTTTTCATTTGCCAGAGCAATGAAACCCAATTATCTTAACTGTAGACATTTGCATCTTTGTGCTATAATAGAAATGTGTTTGATTTCATGCAGAATTTATATGCTTTGGCAAGCTCAGCAACAAATCACAGTTTGCATCTAGGGTAATGTTTAAGTATTTCAGCACAAAGCTGCACCTACAGAAGACTTAGAGACTTTCAAGTTTGGGACGTGCCTTGCCTCTGCCTCTCGGGTGTCTTTACTTCCACAAGGTTGCACTTCGTTGCAGGGCTGACTGAGCAAAGGCTTGTGAAGCTGTCCCTTGGGTGCTCCCTCATCTCTGATCATGCCTGTCTAATCATTGCTTTTTTCTGAGATAACCATGTTCTTTATCTTTTTTGTCACAAGGAAAAAAAAACCAAACTAAACAAAACAAAACTTTCAAGGTTATTAGAAGTGCTTTATAATTAATAACTATGATATGCTGCCCAACATTTGCTTGCTTAATAAAAATTCACCCTCATTTTTTCTGTTGACACTTAAGAAACTTCCCACATTTCACCTTTGTGTGAATTTGTTGAAAATAAAAGATTTAGTGGTATCTCTCTTTACATAATGGTCATACACCATACAGTTATACAGCACATTTAGTTTGCACAATAGCTTTTCTGCATTTTTATCTGCGCGGTTGTTTGAACAGATCTTTAATATATCTCAGGAAATGTGAGAATGAACTGAGAACAGGCAGAAAAACAACTCCTGTACAACCCTAGCTTTGAAATGAGAGACAGTCTTCTCCCAGTTCAGTAAAAAAGGATAATAATATCCACTGACCTTTCTACAGGATTTTTTTTCAACGTAGAGACTATATTATTTTCTAGAATTTCCCAGACAAACTTGTACGTGTGTTATACAGGTTACCCATCTGGCCAGGAAATCTAATACATCAGGACAGGATTAATGTACTGTATAGGACAGGACATCTGCACAATTCCGTGGATATGCCAAGGATTTCCAAGTGGCCTGAGCAAATGTCTGAGATGCTTCCATTCTAGCAAGATAAGATTTATGGATTGAAAGAAGACATTGAAAAACTCTACGTACAGTGGCCCTAATTAGGGGTATTTTTAAAAGAGTCTGTATTAAAGCAGAGATTTTTCTAATGTTAAATGCTTAATTTTTAATTTATTCCTGTAACAAAATTACAAGTTTGTTTTACAAATGTACCATGGATTTTGGGGCACAAACTCTATAAAATCTACTGCTTTAATTATGTCCATGTATTTTGATTTTTGGCAACGGTGTTTTTGTTTTATATCAGATTCCTATTTCCAATTTCAAGCTAATAATCCATAAATCTATGTCCAGCATTTGCAGCTTTATAAGCCATTTTTAAAGCCAATAGAAGAGTGCTCCCTGATAGAAGAAGTTCTCCTAAAGCAGATGCACCTGGCTGATAGGTGGCCCGGAAGCTCGTGATCCACAGCACTGATCTCTGAGATTCAGATCAGACATCCAATGAAGCAGACTTTCAGATTACTGAACAACAGATCCAGCAAGCAGTGATCTGCTGCAGAAGCTGAGAATAACTCGGACTCCTACAACTGCAGTTACACACCACAGCTGAACAACGTGCTCATGTTCTGACAGGGAGAAAACTCCCCTCAGCAGAGCTCTGGTTTTACAGTCAGTGATCGCTCTGCCCTCCTCCCTCCCTGCCTTCCTTCGTCTCATCCCCTTCATTTTCGCAGAGACGCTCCAACTGATACATCGATAGAAAGGACTCTCTCACCTCTGCCAGGTGACAAAATTTCACACAAATCTTGGTGTCTTCTCTGAAAACACAACTTTAAAGATCTGGAGTCACAACACAAAACACAGTCACAATTATATATATAACAGCAACTCATTTTTCATAAAGTAAGAAACATACAGTTACAACTCTGTCGCTACATTCGCAGTGAATCAAACACAGCGTGACTAGTTTTGGTCTTTTAACAGAGCTGACACCAGACAATTACATTAAAAAAGCCAACAGCATTATTTCCACTAGAGGTATGTCAATCACATCACTACCCCGAACAGGAAAACTTTGCTGCAGCCCTATATGGAAACCTACAGTTCAGAACAGAAACTCTTTCCAGGAGGAAAGCAACAATATAAATGATCAGCTACTTAAAGAATTCTTTATTGAATCCAATCTTTTAGTTATATTTTGCCACAGGTGGATTCCAGACAGATTACAAACGGCCCTGGGATAACTTGGTGTTTAAAGAAATTCATCTTTTGCCATGGTTGATATGTACGTAACAAAGCCATAGGAGTTGGAGATGGTAACATTACAAACTAACTAATGTTCTTATTCAATTTTTTTTTTTTTAAAGATTCTATCTGCTCAGCTCTATTCAAGTCTTTTAAAATACATACGGTTTAACTCCTGGTAGTAAGATACAAAATAATAACTATGGTGACATTGGACCAGGAGTCTCTTGATAATTACTCTTACAGTAGACTCTGTGTGTCTGACCAGCAGATGAAGTACCAGTATTCTAGTGAAGTACTTACGGGTTTATCCAGAGGAAGAAGCGTCCAGAGGATTCATTCTTGTTCCATCTCTTGTGTATTATTTGTACACCACTTTGTACAGCCCTCTGTGCAGTTTCTCATCTATTTGTATAAGACAAGCACACTGCAGCTATTCAATAATTCAGTCCTACTCTTATTTTGGTACAGAGAACATTAATACACACCAAAACAATCAACCGTAAACAGAAACTCAAAAAGACAAGAGACCTGGCGAGGTCACTAAGGTTTGCACCGAAGAAGCATCTGCCTGTGGTCAAGCATGCTGACGAAAAGGTTGTGTGCACCCCCTCAAACTATTCATGGTGACAGTAGGGGCACAATTGTCATTCAAGGTCAAGAAACAGGGGAAACAATCCACAGGCAAACAAAGCTGCAACTAATGCACAGGGTGAGCGGCCGTGCCCGGAGAAATGAGAGAAGCCGGTTGTTAGCAGATCACTTAAACACTAGCCATGGTTTCTCTGAAGTCAGACAGCCAAAAGCAACCTGCAGAAAGGGATCCGGAGGTGCTGGCTGACAGCAGGCTCAACGCAAGTCAGCAGCATGCCCCGGCAGCCAAGAGGGCAAACTGCATCCTGGGGTGCATCAAGCCCAGGATAACCAGAGGCTCAGAAGAGGAGATTATCCCACTGTAGTCAGCGCTGGTGCGGCCCCACCTCGAGCACTGTGTGCTGCTCTGGGCCCCACAATTTAAGAAGGTTGTGAGGTCTTTGAATGCATCCAGTAGAAGGCAACAAAGCTGGTGAAAGGGCTGGAAGGAATGTCCTGGGGAGCAGCTTAGGACTTTGGGCTTGTTTGTTTGGAGAAAAGGAGGCTGGGGGGCAACCCCACTGCTCTGTACAGCTTCCAGAGGAGGGGCCGGGGAGATGGAGGTGCTGAGCTCTTCTACCTATGCAGGGGTAGGATGCATGCGAATGGTTTAAAGCTGCACCAGGGGAGGTTTAGATTGGACATTAGGAAGAATTTCTTTACCAAGAGGGTGGTCAAACACTGGAACAGGCTTCCTAGAGAGGTGGTCGATGCCCCAAGCCTGCCCGTGTTGAAGAGGCATTTGGCCAATGCCCTTAACAACATGCTGTAACTTGGTTAGTCCTGAATTCAGGCAGTTGGACTAGATGATCACTGTGGGTCCCTTCCAGCTGAAACAGTCTATTTTATTCTAAAATTGGCACAGCCTGACCAAGGCAACACTCCAGGGTTTTGTGCTATGTGCACATACACAGCAGAAAAAAACCACAGAAGTCTAGTTTCTGAACTTGTATTTATGCCTTTTCTTGGCCTGCGTCTGAGCTTGGAAACCATTCTCAGAGTTAGAAAATAAACAGTGTTCCACCTACATCCGAACTGCAGGAAGATACTCTTTCCCCTGTCACTAGGAACTGTGATGGAAAACTCAAGCCACCCCCGCAATGGCAGTCAAAATGTAGCTAAAGACTGTTCACCTTCGCCCTGAATCAAGCCCCTTTTCTTCGTACCAGAACCAAACGTTTTAAAAAATGAAAAAGATCCATGAAAGAAATCGTTCTTTATGGCTCTGATCACTGACAGAAGGCTAAGCACTACTTTTGAGAAATCCAAAAATACAGTATTTCCTATGCAAAAGGAGGAATTACGTAGTCTGCATGGAAACAGACTTATTTATCATACCTAACTTTACTAGAATCAGAGTTTTATATAACCCCTGCATTCTGGTATATCAGCATTACTTGGGTGGACGTACTTCCAATTTTTTGTTGCATTCAGATACCTAAGAGATCAACATTATAGGAAAAAAAAAGTTTGGAAAGACTGTTCATATTTTTAGTGGCAAGAAAACTGTATACAGCTTGTATACGTGATACAACTAATTCAGCAAGGCACGCTTTGCTGTAAAAGCGGACAATTAACTGAGTTATCTATTTTATAAACCTAAGGGGTTCTATTGTTTTAATGACTTATTCACTTACTGATGACATTTAGATTTCTTCTCTTCTTTGTTGTAGTGAAGGGTAGCACAAGAGATAGGGATGCTTGTAAAAATATTTTGGCCAATTATGCACCCAAATAAATATCCTCAATTGCTTATGGCATATAGATGTAATTAGACAATATAGTTCGTCTAAGGCATAACGCTGCTTACAGACATGGCTGAATAAGCACATCAAAATATGGAGTTTTCTCAAGAGCTGAGCTGGAAAGGTCAGGAGAAAACTATTAAAATCTGTGACTTCTTTCTCTTTGGAGAAAAGAGAGAAACCATGGGAAACCATGGAGAAGGGGCAAAGAGGAGAAGGAGCTGAAGAAAGTTATTGTAGAACTAGGTTCATTCATCAGAAGCAGAAAGTGAGCAAGAATGTTTCCAAACTATATTTTAAACTAAATCATTAGTATTAGTTTATCCTCTACCTGTCAGGCTTCTGTGTGAACAATCATGGTTTTGCAACCTCTTCCCCTTCTCCTGCGTCTGGCTGCCCGCACTCAGGGCCAGCTGATACAGTGCTGCTGTGAAACGGGGGCCAGACTACTGGGAAAAGACCAGTGTGAGGACGAGCTGAAAGAAGCCTTCTTGGGAACTCATTTGGAGTTTTGCTGAAGCTCAGTCTTGGCTATTGAATGAGCTGTTTTCCGAGTATGCCCGTGCAAGCCGCCTACCTCACTGATCCGGACCTGACACTGACGGCAGATGGACCTCCCAGCCTGACCACCAACCTGTCTAGTCACCATGGGCTTGTCTCAAAATGACTGTGGCTGAACCTGGCTACTGGCACCAGACCTGCTCTGCTCTTCTTGTTTGCCTACTGTGGGACAGCACACTTGGTGAGGACATTTCCATCCCAGAGCAGCCTGCACTTGCTGCTTGCTAACACCAGCTCCCAAGTGAAACAACTGGCTATCTTCGCTTTGGTTTCTATTAGTTGTCAAACACATTTTTTTTTTTTTTAACCTCAGTAGCTGCTTCTATTTTCTGCTTAATATTCTTTTCTGGTTCTTTAAACTACATGAAGAACCCCTCTAGAAAAGCCACACGCTCACATTCTACAGCGTATTCCAGGGCTGCGAGTGTGGTGCCCTGACCATCCCTCTGCCACCACTGCGGGAAGCGAACCCCTGCACCATCCAGAGACTCGCATGTTTGCTGGTACAAGCTGGAGCTCCAAAGGTGAGATTCATAAACAAATACCAGACCAAGTGCATGGGATGATACACCGCTGGGTAGATAAAAAAAAAACGTCTTGAAATACTAAAGAAACTGGGCTATGCAATGACCGTCTTGAGAACACTTATAAGCAAATATTATTAGAAAAGTAATATCAGGAGAGAGGAGGGCAGGGTGAATAATTAACAATTCCACTTAAACCTAAGAGAGGAATCATTTAGAAGGTTTGTTAGTTAGGTAAGTAAATATATATCATGGAATATTTTGTATTCTGCTAAAATGCTCAAGTCCCTTAAGACATTTCTCTTTGCCAGTCGCTTCTATTTCAGATCACCAGTCTATAAAAGGAAAGAACTAATATATACCAGCGTACATGCAGTAACAGAGCTAGTATCTATATAAATATCCCTCAGAAGATTGTTGCCCACTCCCTAACATCTCATGCAAAGACACTCAAGGGAAGCTAGGATTTTGCAAGAAGTTTTCTTCAGCACTAAATTTTGCCTGGAGCCCTTTTAAAGTAGGTGGGAGGGCAGAGGTACAAAAAGAAAAGTCACCACTTCTCCATCCAGTAACCTCTGCAACACTTCCAAATCTTTGAATTACCCAAGAAACATGCGCAGAGCACCCACTTCATAAGCACACCACAGTACCCACAGGTGACAGATCTGTTCCCAAAGGGTTAAGAGCAGTAAACCAGCTAAACTGAGCCATCACAGAGGCAATGCTGAAAATAGCACCAAAGTCGGGCTGAAGCCATTTACATGGCTGCATTTTTGTGGTGTTCTCAAGCTTTCTCCACAGTGCTAGACAGACTTTTCCTGGGGCACAGAACGGTCTTCTCCTTGAGAATGCTGATCAAGCCCCTTCTCAACAGTGTGTCGGCTAAGCCAGCAGGGAGATCCCACCGCACTGAGGAATCAGCCATAAAGAAATAAATTCTGCTTTAAAAGCCCTGTTTCCTCACAGTGGTTTGTATATTTAATTCTTTACATATTCTGCTTCTGGCAATTAAATGAAATTAAATTAAACCTGAAATTAAAAAAAAAAAACCTCACACAAACAACTCCCCACACACAAACAAAAAACCACCTTCAGATTCCAGACCACAAAGTAGAGAAGTAACCATATCCCGGAATGAGGCCATCTTCTGGAAAGATATTTTCTGTAACAGCCTGAACGCTCTCCAACAGTGTTTATGAATTCCCGCACTATTGAAATGGATAAGTACAGTGCACTGCAAAGAGGTAATTATAAAAACTTTAAAACAAAGAGTTCATTTTTCTCCCGTTGTAAATTACAAATAACATTCTCATTAAACAGATCTTTTGCCCAGCCAAGATATTATTTTATTGCATCCAATAAACACTGTCCTGGTCACATCAAGAGATTTCGGAAATGACTGACTTGTCTGACTGTCTGGCTACTCACCTCTGTGGGCTGTTCAAAACCTGCCCAAGAAGGGTGTTTTTTGGAGAATGCTGAAAGACAGAAGGAGCTTTACTAATAGATGTAATTACATGCTTGGGGTAATTTAGTTGAAAACGAGCTGCGCAGTGTTTTCATGTGGCTCTAATACTGATGCATCTCACAGTTACAGGAGAACCAGGAACTCACAGGGAACCTACAAATTAGATGAATTGGATCAAAGCTCAGAAAGCCATCTGCAGATTTACCTGTGACAACCTGTTCGCCCGACACCACAGGCAGAGCTGAAGCAAACAAGCAAAGCACCAGCATATGCTGCTCAAGAGACAGCAGCAAACCACAGTGGAAAGCAAATTTTATTGCTGTGTCCTGTTCCTAAGTACCATCAAAATGTTTTCATATTTCATCACTAAGAGCATGCACTGTGTATTAACACGGTGGCAGAGCCACAAGTTCGCACCGTGGCGGAGCCTCAATGATTCACCTCCACTGCCCAGGCAGGCAACAGGTTCAGAATAATATGAGAACACGTCTGTTCCTACTGTTCAGTCTTAAAATTTGAAAATTATATCACTGAATTCCTGAACCTGGTTACAGATCCGCAAAATCCTTCTGTCTTAAATATGTCCTTTATTTCTCTGCTAGTCAAATGCTAAGCATTTGATTCATTACTTGGAAATCAAACTATACTGGACATTCAAAGGCACGAGGGACAAGAGTGGAGAGAACAATGTCAATAGAAAAGAAAATCAAGCCAGCAAGCAGGAAAGGTCTTCCAAAGAAGACTTATCTATATGCAGTGATGGCTGCCTGCTGTCTTATGTGACTGGAAAGAAAAACAAATTCTGCTCCCTCCTTTTCACTCCATGGAGGCTTCATGTGGCTTTCAGAGAGAAGCGGTGCAGCAGATATTGCTACAACAGCCTGTGACACAGAACATTTCCCCCAGACCCCTTGCAAGCCCCCCAACCTTGCTGCTGTCCATCACAGGGGTCATAAGGGTGTCAGATGGCAGAAGCAGACACAAGCCTTGCACTGCTGATGGTTCTTCTTCTCAATGAGCAGTCAAGGGTTGTGTAAATGCTCTCCTGCCCAAGAAGTTTTATATGGATTAGCACACGGCACATATCCTATCAACTGAGGTTCATACAGAAGGTTATTAAGAGCCACCAACGTGTCTAAAAAGATGTGTTCTCCAGCAGAAAGCACGTTCACATCCAACCGGAAAGGATCACTGGATGTTTCTGACGCCTGTCTCACCAGGGACCACAGCTGTCTCACTTTGTTCCCTGTGTGCTATGAACAGACCACAGACTACAACCCATAGATCTTCCAACTCAAATTCAAACTGGAATCTATTCCATTTCGTGTGTCATATTCCATTTATCATTACTTGAAGTATTACTGAATTTCCTTGGAGCTGTAAATACCTCGAACCAGATTCCTCCCCTGTCAGGACACACTACAGTAATATCTTTCTGTGGAAGGGTCAGAAATTTCGATGATTTACATCCTTTGGAGAAATGTCAGATGTTTTCTTCAACCTCTCGCTAGGTCCACTCAGTAAGCTTCAATCCGTGGCAAGTGCTCTAGACACACTGCAGGTATTATACTCGTATTTGTCATGGAAATTGGAGTGGCTTGCCCAGGTACCGTAAAAACAGACAACACTTCAAAATTAGATGTCAGTGAGTACATTTGGAAGAGGGAAATCTTTCCTACCAGAATTCTCTTTCAGAAGGACAAAGCTCTCAACAGAGAAAATTATTAAAAAGTTAGAAGCTATTGGACAAGAAGGATGATAAGAAAACTGCATCTCATTTGGAATAAATCGTATCCTCTTCCATATCTTTAAAGGGCATTGCTAAACATAATGACTAACATTTGTGAACAATTCGGTAAATCTCTACTGAGATTGCTCTACATGAAAACAGCTTTAAAGGTTAAATGTTTTAATTCCAAGAGCAGGCTTAAAGATTAAGCAAAATTGCATTGTGAAGTGTTTCAGGTAATGGCATCTTCACAGAGACTGCGCTTCTGCGTAACCGGCTGTGCGGGGACACACACGTGGGCTTGTGTGTGTGATGGTTGTCCTTTCCGTGACAGAAAAACCACTACATCTGCACATTTAGAATTTTCTCCCAAATGTTAATATAACTGTTGGCAGATGTTGTTCCCTTTGGTGCAGAGAGATTAGTCTTTGGCAGGTTGCAAACTTGTAAGTTAAACGAGAGCACTGCAGAACCACGGGAATAGCGGCACTGGGAAAGGGACTTACATAAATTCTCTAAATGAAGTGCAAACTTTTTGAACTGCTAGAACTGGGAGGGGTTTTGACAGCTGGTTATTGAGTTCTCACGTTGGACAATGTCCTGGAAGAGCATCTTGAGATCTGGCTTTTGGCAGCTTTGCTTTTACATCAGCCACTGTTTCAGCAGTTGGTGACAAAAGCGAATCCTACACTCCATCCAAAACCATCATTCAAATATGCTTTGCCAATGCTAGAAAAAGCTCTTTACATTAGCTTCAACAAAAAAAGGTTGGATTTTTACAGTGAGCTTAGTCAGGAGTCTCAGCATTTGCTCATGTATTTAAGGACTATACAGTGAACTTTTAAGAATGGAGCTTTTTTCCAAACTTCACCTCAGACCAAAAAACCTTCTGATATGTTTCCAGTCACAAAAGCTTCAACATAGCTCTTGGGCTAGAAGGCAAAAGGTTGTTCACGGTAAGCCCTTGAAACTTTTCTGTGGACTTCATTATATTTTTTGGTCAGCAAGACAGAGACAAATCTACAGACTGGACAATGAGAGAGGTTAAAAGGTTCCATAGGAACAGATATGCTTTTTGTTTAAGGCTGACTCAAATGTTCACATTGATTATTATTCCAAGAGCTGCGCATTGAACCACTTGCTTTCTCAGCACTATGTAAAGATTGAACAACTTCAGCTCTTTAAACGTCCGAATATTTCAGTAGCCATTTAATGTTAGACCCAGAGTTACCAGTACAGTCTCAAGTCTTGCCTTTGCATGAATCAGTGCACCTTAGAGATCTAACATTAAAAGGCAGAAATAGAACAGCAGAGGCTAGACAACAGCTCCAGAGCAAGCCAGCCAAATGCCAGTGAGGGTAGTGAGATTAAAACATAAAACCCGGAGTAATTCAGTAGGCAATAGGAAACGAGATCCTGAACTGGAATTGCCATAATAAGAAGCTGCAAGCCGCTTTGAATGGTGGCCCATCAGAAAGCTATCATTGAACGTGTCAAAAAAGGAATTATCTGAATATCAATGGTAGTCAGAGAGAAGTTCTCGCTTAAACATCTTCCTATTTTTCAACCAGCTATAAAAGAATGTACAAAAGGTAGAAGAAAGCCATTATCATTTTGTGCCGCTGTTACAGACATGGAGCAAATCAAGAAAATCTGAGAGGCACTGCTAAGATCTCACCTATAAAACTGTCTGCCACTTCAAAACTCTGTGGTAGAAGTATCAGATAAAAAAAGGACACTTAAAGAATATAAATTACTTAAATGGCTAAAGAAATTGAATTACGAGGAATATATTAAAGAAACACATTTATACTTCTGTAGTTAATAAAAAGGCTAAGGGGGAACAAAAATCTGATTAACTGCTTTTCGGATCTCAGTGTGCTTCATGTGCTACGTTACAGAACCAAATGGAGCCTCTCTGAATATGTTCTGTGCATTGTCAGTGCTGCAAAAACACATCCTTCTGTCAAGAAAAAAAATCCTGGCTAGAGAGAAATTATTTCAAACAGTGTATTCATCAATTAAAAGAAGAAAAAGCATTTCTATGATAAACAGAGAAATGAAGATGGTATAAATCCGCCACTATTGATTTAATTGAAATCACATTAAATCTAGTAGATAATAAAACTTTACAACACTTAATTAGAAACTGATAGATCATTAAACTTTCTTTGTGCTTCAGTACTCAAGTACTTTCATACACACTTCAGTCCCTGAGTTCTCATTATATTATGCACTTCTTTCAAAAACTTTAGAGTTCTGTTTGGGATTTGGATTATTTCTACATTCACCTCCTCATGCATTCCAAATTATTAAAAACATATTAGGTGTATCCAGAACCCATGGATTTCTACAGCTTAGGGAACTTCTACATCACTTGTACAAGAAGACAGAGAAAGGAGGAAAGCTGAGAAACTATATTGCAGCAATTTTTTACTATACTAAAAAGGTTTTTTTAAGGTCTTTAAGGAGTCAAATCAAGGAAGCAGTATTTTATTTAATGTTTCTGTTAACAAGTACTCACATATATGCAGACCATCATTACCTGAAATATCCTGCAGAGCCTGCTGGCACACTGAGCTGACCTGAGTGGGATTTGCTGATCCAAGCTACTTTTTAAAAGCTGCCATTGTATTATTTTTTTCTCAGAGATTATATCATCTTCACCCAGAACCTTTACTTTCTAGCACTTTTAATATTAAGCTTCAAAAATATACTTAGATTAAGTCATTATAAAATATCAGCATTGGGGGATAGTCTTGCACTTTTTTTCAGCCTTTTTAATTTCATGCTCTAGAGCCTAAACTTTTAATCTGTGAGCTCACCCCCTCTGGCACTGCAATTCTCCACTTTTTGGCGCAGGATATGCAAATGAGACCCAGTCTATACCGTTGAATATACCAGTCACGTCTACCTTTCTGTCTTGGATACCGAGCTTAAGATACCAGTCGAATTAAGGTTCTCTAGAACTCAAATGGAAAAGGGTATAAAAAAAAAATCTCAAAAGTAAAGAAATAAATAAGCAAGCATCCCCAGGACTCATACAATTCTTATTCAAAGTCACCTGCAGTCCACTGTGTTTGCATTTGGGCTCTACATAAAACAATTTTGAAAGAAAACTTCGGCTTGAAAGACCAAGGGAAGAAAGACTTGGTTCAGGCAACAGCAGCAAGTGAAGGCAGATGCTTTATTCCAGGCACGGGGTATTCATTTCTTGGTTAATATTGCATTCAGTTGCATGACTTTTCTTGTACGTAAATAGATTTGCAGCACTCACCATATTTCAATCCTCTCTTTGTTTTGGTCTCTCATTGAAAGCACATCATCCTTGAAAATGCTCAGACAAGAAAACTAGGACAACTGCAACACTTGATCATTCCCATATTATAATCTCAACATAAACAGAAAAGTGATAAGATAAAAATACATTCAGTTTCATGTTAAAATCTAAGGAAAGCATTGCCATCTGTATGTATCAAATACCAAATACTAAGATAAAACCAGACCTCAAGGCAGGCAATGCTGAAAACTTTCCCACACCAACTCTGAATTAGCAAGTGGTACGACAGCAACATCCAGCTTCCTCTGTCCTTCCAGTGTTTTCAATCTTTTCTTACCAATGTTTCCAATTGTTTCCTATCAATGCATATAAACACCTGGAGGGAGCGTGCAAAGAGCCAGGCTCCTTTCAGCGGTACCCAAGACAAGAGGCAATGGGCACCAACTGAGACACGGCAGGTTCTGTCGGAACATCAGGAAACACTTTTTCATGGTGAGGGTGAGCGAGCACTGGCAGCGGTTGCCCAGAGAGGTTGTGAAGTCTCCATCCTTGGAGACATTAAAAAGCTGTCTGGAGGGTGTCCTGCACAGCCAGCTCTAGGTGTTCCTGCTGGAGCAGAGGGATGGCCCAGGTGACCTCCAGAGGGTCCTTCCAACCTCAACCATGCTGGGATTTTGTTTCACTGACCCACCAAACACCGGCGTGCATCTCCACGGTTAACGGTGCAGCAGCATGGAAATTGTGAAACTGATGAAAGCCACGATGAGAGAACAGATTGAGGAACCGTCAGTCCTCTGTACAGTAATCTCAGCCTATGGGCAATTTAGGACAAATCAGGCTAACAGCTGAACTGCAGGAAACATGGATTTATACAGAGCTGTTAGTCTGTCAATAATACAGTAAAATACATTTGTTCTGAGGTGTATATGTCAGAGGCTATTTCCTCAACGTATCTAATGAATAAAAGGGTAGGACAGTGCTGTCATTTCAACTTGGATCAAAACTCACATTTTATATACCTTAGAGGATTCTTTATAAATGTAAGCAACAACAGTATTTTGTTATCTAATGAATTAGGTCTCCTCATTAATTTAAACAGTGCAGAGATCTAAGGAAAAAGCCGATACATTCATAGACAGGATATTCTTTTCCACAAATATCTTTTATATGCTGATGGTCATGTTCCTGAAATGTGTGAAACTATGCAAATGAGCATGCTATAACCTAAATTTTTCATTTGATATCTAAGTCAGCTCCAAATGAGTCAGAACGACCAAATTATTTTTACAATAAGAGTGACCACAGAACAAATATCACCACTGAAAAAATGATTCTGCAAGTAAGCTGCAGCCACGAGGGAAGACTGATGTAACGCACGCAGAGTGCTTCTCATTTACACACCTGAATTATAAGGAAATGTTCTACATTTCCCCTTGGGGAAGAGGTGAAATATGCTCCACTGAGCCGGAAACTCACTCCTCTTGATTTTTCTGCCTCAGGTTGACTCAGATATTCCCCCTGTAAAGCTGGCAGAGCTATAGTGGGAAGTTCCAAAGGAAGCAGTCACATTTCTTGATGTCATGTCATAAAGTCCTGCTTTTTTTTTTTATGTATGTGTGTGTATACATATATTTTTACATCTATTTTTACACACACACACACTCTCCAGCAAGACTTCATTCTGCCTTCATCCCAGTTTCCCTACAAGGAGGTCCAGCACCAGGCTGGGACTGCGGCACGCCTGCGTTCAGGAGCCATTTGGGAGCCAACAGACACACGTCAGCCTGCAGCAGAGGCAGGGGAGAAGCTCCCCGCAGCCTCCGGCCTCCCCACGCCGCTCACAGCGTGACTTGCACTCCCACCCCGCGCTGGCCCCTTCCCCACAGCTGTTCTAGATGCTTCTCCATCAAAATAGCTTTGCCTATAGGCTCTTACAGAGACCAATTTTTCACTCTTATTCTTGGATCTCTCTCACGCTTCGGTGACGCTGATCGAGGTGCAGAGCTGCTCTACAGATCTGTCACGGGCCAAGAAGCAAAATATTCCAGGAATCATTCCAGGTTACACTGAAGTCCTTAAATGGTTTGGCCTTGTTCAGTGCTTCACCACTTTGCTTTGACACATATGCCAGACTTCAAAAAGTCATCACTAGTCAGCATCACACGTCCATGCGAGCAGATGTAACCTATATTGTCACCAGTACTGTCTGGAAGAAAGAGCGAATGGTGCCAAGCCCTTTCTTTCATGACTTAAAGACATTCTTTGACTTGTGAACATCCAAACAGCGCACAACTTCAAGTTACTAGATTGGTGAATTATTTCTCCAGGAAACTGACACATTCTAAGGGTATTCTTTTCCTTGGGACTTCAGTATTTATTGTGCCAGGTTAAAGTACAGTACCTCTTCCACCATGTAAAATCTTNCTTATTGTGCCAGGTTAGAGTACAGTACCTTGGTACTATATGTAGTATTCTAAAGGATGAACCTCTTCCACCATGTAAAATCTTGAGCAGAGAAGACACAAAATTAACGGTATCATACTCTGTCACAAGACCAAATCCATTAAAACAGCTATCCTTCTCAATATCTGTTCTACAGGTAGGAAATTTAGGCATAAATTATCACAAATATCCAGGGCCATATATAAATCCAGCATGGTATTATTACTACTAGAACTAATGCACATAACTTACCCTTCTTGTACAGCTGTAAAGTACTTTTTCTAAACCCATTACCTCTTATTCTACCAGCAGAACACTATTCTTCTATCCCTCTACTGAAAAGGGGAAAAAAGTGAAAATATTAATCTTGCATCTGAAAGCTTAAAAGTTATAGCGCAGTCTTTCCCCCCAAGGTCCTGCTATCCTCTCTAAATCACTCTGTATTCTAGACAGCCTGGCTACGCTGCCAACACATCGATTACACTTTGCATGGTTTGATTGCGAGATTTATTACATTCAATATAATTAAGTGTGAACCTTTTAGTCTGAAACCCATATGCTGTAAGCACAGGAACAAGTATGTCTGAAACTTTAAAAAGTTAACCATTAGTAAAACGAATGTAGTGCTCTAGATCTATAAAACAGTTACACAAAGCAGGCTGCACTTAACCTTGCGGGAGCACAATGGGCCATGAAGTACAAAGCAAAGATCAGTCTTCCATGAAGTTATAAATGTGGCTAAAACACAGACAGACACACTGACTCCTGGAAGATCCAAATTTAGTCCATTACAAATCATGAGTAGACTAGAATAGTAACTCATTTTTCTGCCAGAAATAGCTAATTACAGTTTCAGAACAAAGTTCAGCAAGCTGTGCAATTACCAAAACACAGACACACTGACTGACAGGTATAATTTCAGCTGTTATGCAACTGGCAGAGCGCAGGACAGACCAAGGAAAGCTGATCGTGGCACTTAAAGAACTGTTCCACGATAGCCCCATTCTTGGTAAACAGCCGTTAGAAGCATTTTGACTGCCAATGACAGAGTTTGACCAAAAGAGAAACTTATTAACATAAAGGTTAATTTGGTGTTAATGACTGTAATTTCACAGATCTTGTCTGTACCAGAATATCAATGCTAGGTTATTAAAGCAGTTACATCCATTTTTTTATTATTTCTTCCTTGTAACCAGATCTTACGAAAAAAAGAGTAGGTCCCAGAAATTTGTCAGAATTTATAATGAGAAACAGATAAAACCTTTCATTACTCTTAAACCATTTAGTGCTTTTAAATCATCAGCAGGCAGAATTACGGGACAGCTAGTCTAGCACTAAGCTGCGCTATTATATTTAGATTTCAAACCAGATGGACACTATCTAATAATTAAATATTAGAATTCTCTACTTGAATTTTAAATAAATCATTTCGGTTCTGACTCAGTCTGAGACAGGTGGTGGCAGTGACATGAGAATTTACAGAAGAGCTAAGCCAAAACAGGTTACAAGTTCAATGAGAGGAAGACATACCAAACACAAGGCTGAAAATTTTAAAACTTTGCAGAATAACCTGAAACACGAGTAAAAGGCAGAGAACTTCCATCCAAAGACCGTATTTCACCATGTTTAGGAACATTCTTGTCAAGACCAAAACTGAGTGACAAGCTGGACAGAAACAGCTGATGAAATAAGACCTTATGCTGCTCTACTCTGCTATAAGACAGCAGATAGAGTGCAGAGAAAATAAAGACAAACTTTGGCTTGCACCTTACACCTTTCACGTTTGCTTCCTTCCTCCTCCAAAATAAACTGCTCTTAAGCTGAAATTGTGCAGTTACATTTGCAAATAGATTGTTAGCCATATACAGAATTCTGTCCAAGGTCACGTTGGGCAGAAACCTGATAATTCCCATCTCTAAAAATTCATATTTTACAAATGGCCTTCATTTTAAGCAGTGAAGACATCTGCTTGTACAAAATGACTCAACCAGCACACTTTTGCAAGGATCTCTTCTCAGACAGCTTTATTGGTTTTCTTTACATTTAACATAATGTTAAGAAACATAAGAATTTTTCTGAATTTGTTAAGCACATATGAAGGAGTATATGTTTCATTAAGATAGCATCCTAAGCCAACACTAACTTCACTCAGTCTCCACAGCAGTTTTTAACACACTGGGAAGCATATGCACTACAAGCAGCTAAATTCTGTGCTCTAGCTACCAGTATGCAACGCCACAGCTTGGACAGTTGATGTGTCCTAACAGAAATGCAAGGGTTGGGAGGGGAAGCAGTAATCAAAAGCAGCTTATCGAGCTTCCTTATAATAATCAACCAAAATCATTCCTTATACTAATGCATTGTCTCATGTGAATTGTAGCTCTATAGGCAAAAGTCTGATTTTACAGATATGCCCAAATCAATAGCTAAATTAGTTCTTCAACAATCAAAAGCTGTCTGCCCTCCAACTAGTAGCAGATACAATATTGACTTTTAATTCAGGTTTCTGAGGCCTAGATCAGTGTTGTGGCAAAACTGGAGATGAAACTAATATCACACATTGCAGGAAACATCCTTTAACATTTGCAAAAGAAATGTTAAAATTAACCAAATTCGTTCAGCCTCTTCTAAAGTGATTATGCAACACACTATAAATTTGAGAAGTACCATCTGGTGGGAAGGTGCACAATGCACATGCATCCATTATTCGCACATTTTCATACTGTACCAAGCCTCTGGGAGGATATATTTTACCATGATATTTGAATTGGAAAAATATAATTTAAAGAACTCAAATTTAAAGGAAATGGTTTGCATTTAAATGCAGTTACAGAATTAAAAGCTAAACTCATATTACAAAGTAGACATGATATACACATTTTCTACCGAAATGAGCCAGCAGAGAAGGGTGTTTCTATCACCACTTTAAATATCTAGTTTAAGTAGCTCCATTTCCTACATGGCCACTGCACAAAGTCTGACTTAGGTCCACCAAGTGACCTACTATTCTTTAGTATCTCTTTGGGAAACATGAATTCTTAAGCACAAGCAAAATAACTAAAGGAACTGCAAATACTATATATTAGTCAGATCCTCATTTCACAGTACTGAAGGCTCACTTGGTTTCAGGATCTCTTCATTGTGCAGATATGTGAACTGGCAAGTACAAAGAGAGTCTGGGGGATAAAGACTAGAAGAGATTATAAGCATGCATTGCAAGACAGAAGGAAAAAAGGCTTTAGAGAAGACTGGAAAGATCCTTTGTTCATACAGGATTTATCAGAAATACTGTTGGTATTGCAAACATCAAAATGCTGGGCAATTCTGCTTCTCTGGATACAGAAAAGTTCCTTAGAATAACATGGGACAAGTGAGACTTATTCACCACATTGCCAGATATTTTTCTATCCACATACACCAGATCCAGCAATTTTCAGTCTGAGTGTAGCATCTCTACTTAGCTGACTAAACCATGTTCTGTAGATGTAGTTAAGTATCACTGATGAGGTTTGTACATAGCAATGAGATCTTTATGTGCACCAGTTGAGGTGATCCAATAAAATAAACTATGTTTAGCAGCAGATCTAGTAGGAAGATAAATCTCTTCCCTTGCACCGCTCATATTATCCCCCATTCTTTTATCTCCAGAACTCAGAAGCAGAAGTGGATTAAGGGTTGACTCATGTCTCATTCAAAAGTAGAGAGCAGAGGGCAGGGACAAACAAAACCTCATTGGAAAAATCCAGTTTCTATTTACAGGCAAGATCTAAACTAATTTCCTAGATAGACTTTCATAAGCTCCTTTGCTGCAAAGATATGAGCCTTTCTTTATTAGCAATTTTTTTCCTCAGTCATTGCATAAGTGTAGTAGCCCAACACTCTCTTCAAAGGATCATGATGTAATTTAGCACTGAAAACCAAAACATGGGCCATTTGGGTTGAGATAAAAATTATGTGGCTTACTTCCCTGCCTATTTTTAGATAGCAGTTCAGGAAAAAAAAAATATTCAAGGAACTCTTAAAAAAAAATGTATATGACATGTATTTACAGCAATTTCCTACCCAGCTATTTATCTCAAAAATTTTGGAATTAAAATTAGTTAAAAACATCCCTTGAGATAATGGATAGATTTTTTTCCTCCCTGATCATTTTACCATCGACTAGTATCCGGTTTTTACTGCAGAATCATACAAAAACACTGCAGAGACTCAAGGAACAAATAACCAGAACAGCCGTGGGTTCAATGCCTGTCGCAGCAGCCTCAAGGCCAGCAGTCTTCAGATCTTTTTTCCTGTCTACATTAAGAAACTAGGAAGGACCGGGTGGCAATTCTGACGAACATTTAAATAATACTTTGCCATATTTATGAAGTTGCTTGTGTATTTCATCTACAAGCAACCATTACTTAAAATGCATAGCTGCATAGCTTGTGTTCGTTAAAACAGGCATCAGATGGGAGTTCTTGTTGTAGAGTCATGAAAATTTAGAACATTGTGAGAACATGTCAAAGAACCTCTAGTGACTCTGGCCTATTTCTCTACGGAAGGCTGCTTCATGCTTCTTTATAGAGTAAAGAAAACACTATGAGAAAGCTCAAACTCCTCTGTTCAGGAAGGTGTAAAATACATTGTAGAAGTGTGAGAAGAACCAGTAAGAGAACTGTTGGGATTTTCTCCCTGGGTGCATTTATCTGAATGTCAGCAACTTTAATCTAGATCACTCATCATACAACAGGACCCCACATGTTCCATGATATTACTGGAAAGGGACCTTGTCAACCTGGTTGTGATGCTCCTCTGTTAGTTCTCAACAAAGCTTGTAAAGTCAACCATCTTTACAAAACTCAGGAGCAACCTGCACAAATTAATAAGTTTTATCATGAAACAGCCTTTTAAAATATCACTCAAGGTCACAGCTATGACGTGAAATGTTTCTCTACCATGTACATTTTGTTTGCATAAGCATTCTTGGCAGGTAACATCTCTCACAGTACAGAGAACCTCCTCGATCCGCTCAGGTTTAATTGCTTCCCAACACACACACTCTTTCCCTATTAATGCTTTTTGACAAATTAACTGCACATTAGTTTTCATTACTTGTTTTCTCATGCAAAACAGGCCATTATTTCTCAATCTCAGTAAGTTTTCAAAATGAACTAATTCCTAGTTCAGATGGGCGCGGGTGTTTGCAGTACGGCACGGGGATATTACCCAGTTATAGCTGACACAGGTGAAAGCCTGTCAAGCACAGCTGAAGAGAGTAAGCCAAGCAGGGTGTCTTCTTTACAACGGCATTACGCGAGAGAATATTACCTACTGTTGTTAAAAGTAATATAATGAAGACCAGGGGTTTTTTCATAGACATCCAAGTGGAACAAAAGAGGCTTCGAGGACTATCACTGCACCACCCTTCAGTGACAGAGAGAACATACCTGATTGGAAAAACAGCCCAGTGAAACAGTTTACCAGAAAAAGTTACTTATTGAAGCCTTTCTCATGTCATTTCTTCAAGTCTGGTGGAATTCCTGGAATTAGACGTGCTTCCTCTGTCCTATCAGGATTCAGTGCCTATTGATCCTAGACAGGGTCTTCCACCTACCACTCAAGGCTTTTCTCTCCAGGAAGGTTCCAACTCTCTAGTCAATGAGTATTTACTTACACAAAGCACTGGAGAGAGCTCTAAAAGTCCCCCCACCCCTGCCCCTAGCCTGGAGTTCATGTCCATTGCTGCAACACAAGTAGAGTTAGTTCCCAATTCACTTTCCTGCATGCCAGGTGAGCATCCCAGGCCTCTGGTTAGTGGTCAGAAGTCACCGATATTTAACAGAAGAATACTGCAAGAACCTTTTAGGAAACTGCAGGAAAGCTTTGCAAGGAGGAGTTTGTAAAACTTGAAAATTTCATCAGAAATTGCAAAGCCAGTAAGTCCCTTAAAGCTACAGACCCTCTTCACCTGCAACCTCAATCACACATGAAAAGCACAACTGCAGTCAGGGAACAGGTACCTATGGATTTGCATGGCCAGATAGAATGCTGAAGAACTTGGGTCCTAGACAAGGAAGATGAGTTTGCGCTGGTTCCAGTCTCTCAACAAAAGCCCCAGTTACTAAGATGCTCTTAAAAGTACCACTCAATGAAAGCTGCAAAACAAAACCTCTCCGACGATCCATTTCATAAACAGCTCGTTTGAATTGGTTCAGACTTGCTCTGTTGTGCCTTCTGGTCCAGAAATATGACAGCCATGAAGCTTTCAGTGGGGCACTTAGGAAACTCCAACTGTCATTTACATTCGAAACAAGATGTAACCTATTTTTTTTTATATAGCTGCCTATACAGCTGCAATTTTTCCTCTTCTAGGAACTTGAGGTAGTTACATATAGTATTAAAGTATCAACAGAGTAATTAGAAGAAGTTTTGCTTTTCAAGTATCTTTTTTTTCAGCCATTTTAACAGGCTGAATGTAAATCAAAGCTTTCTATGAAAAGTGAAAACATGCCTCTAAAGGGAAATGCTCAGTCTAAGCTGATCCTTGATAACAGGAGTTACTCTTTAACATGAATTCTAATTCTTGCACAGTCTTTGTTTCTTTAAATGAATGCAGAAGGCAACTCTTGGGATACCTGCAGAACCTATAGGTAATTGTGTTCTCTCAACTGCAAATTAAGCTTATTTATACATACTAAAACTCTAAGGTAACAGATGGGAGCTTCTGTGGGAAATATGCACATAAATTTTAGGTTTCACATGAGCTGTAGATGCAAACAAGCGTACTGCCTCAGATTGAAATCTCCCAGCTGTATTGATTTTTCAGAATGGAACATGACTGGAAGTTATTCACAGATGCTCTCCTCCCGCAGCAGCAAGCTGATCTCCCTCCTCTCATGGGAAAAGGGGCATCGAGGAGAAGAGCTGCTGATGGAGCTCAGGAAAAAGACTCCAAACATGAGCTGCAATGGATCTGAATGAAGAAGGAAGGAGGAAGACAGAAGAAAGGCATCTGTTCAGTAGAGAAATTCATTGACTTTTTAGATTGGACCTTCCTTTTTTTTTTNTACCCAGGGCAGAGGAAAACTGAGGATGCTGAGCTGTCCCCAGGCAGGCTGTCAGTACACACCCAAACAGTTTGCACAAAAACCCCAATCCAAAATCCCCACAGCTCTCTTCAGATTGTCTCCTCTCCCACCTTCACAAAGGAAAATATTATGCCCCTTGCATGGTTGCCTGAGAACTTTTAAGAAGGGACTGTGCAGTCGAGCGTATGTGGTAGGAAATACTGAAATTTCTGTGATTCTGTGAAACAATATTGGAGAATCACGTACACCCAAGGTCTGGCAGGCTTACAGAAAGAGAATCCAGCTTAGATTCATGGTATGGGTGATTACACTGGGATGGACACAGTGCCTTTTTTTTTCTTGATCCATGACCTCAGCTGGCAAGCATCCCAGCAACTGAAAAAGCAGGGATGCAGAGGCAGTTAATTAACCCCTTCTCAACAGAACTCCTGTACCTCCAGGCATCATTCAGTGACATTATTATTATTCGGTAACTCTGTCGGAGGGATGTCCACATGGACTCTGCACCACACCGCACTTTGTAATAGTCTACAGGAGCTTCATTCATGATCTCAGGTCAAAAGGATATTCATCAGCAACAAATTCTGAGCAGAAATATTTGATAGAGTCATGATGCTCTGCCAAAGAAGATTTACTTCTCTAGTGAGGCACACGGTTGCAACTGCTCAAATGCCGTCTCCTGGGCATTCAAAGTCTATAGCACCTCCGCAAACTCCAAGTTTATTCAACTAGAAAAACTAAAAATAAACCCAAACATTAACGATGAGGCAGACTGACATCCATAGATGCTGAAATCCAATGCACAGCAGTGATGACCTAGAACAACCAATGCTACAAGGGAATGTGTTACCACTTCACAACCCATAGCTTGCCCTGTGTAACAGAGGGGCACTTCACTGGCCATAAGCTGCAAAGAAAAGCAGCAGTCATAATCACTGCCATGACTACAGCTCCTTTTTCTCTTACTGCACTCCTCATAACAAAAAATGAAAAACCACTGCAATTCCTCCCAAGGTTACTCTGCACACTCCCACACAAGACAGTTCCCAGTCCTGTGGATATGGCTCTGATGAAGTTATGAATCACACAATTTCAGAAAAGAACAGGAGACCCTCACGAGCTGGTACAGGCAGTTGGTACACACACTGATCAACAACAGTTTCCTTTTGAACTCTGCTCTCAAGGACAGAGTTCCTACCCCAACACACACTTTCAGGCTGTCATAACCAAGACTCCGATGGTGAAACCAGCCCACTCCACGCTGAAGCCTGTTTCTGTACATACCCCAGTACAGGTCCCACACCTGCAGACGACTGTTCTGGTGTCACTGATACACATGGACACGAGCCCCATGTACCAGGTCAGCTGCACAAGCAGCATTACACAGCGGCTCCAAATCGTAGAGTGGCTACTGGGGCAACAGGAACAACTTCATACAGACAGGTTGATTCAGATCTTCCTGCTGGACAGTACTGGACTTTTTCCCTGAGACAAGCAGTTCTGACAGTCCCTGAACTTTACAGCTGAAGGTCTCGTACAGGCAACAGATGACGCTGCGACAGAACTGAAGGCTGCGAAATCATCATCTTCAGAAGCAGGAACCACAGACCTAGCACTCCTGTGGCATCGTGTTTAGACACCTGTGAGCTCTCAAGCAATTTGTGAAATAATGAGATGTATAAGACAGGTCCTCACTGTAATTAACTGAAGGATTCTTTTTGTTCACCTTCCATGCACAAAAGGATGCAGAACAGACATTGCAAGGGGAACTCTTCTGCATGAAAAATCCATCTTCTGCAAATTATTGAACCCAAGTCTCAGATTTCAATTTTTGCAAGTTTCATGGCTAGCATCATGCTGAGGAAGTCATCCTCAAATACATCAAGTCAATGTAAAATGACACAGTAATCTTCCTGAACATTCTGAAGATCAGTTAATCAAAACTGCTCATCTCAGAGGGATCATTAGGAAGTGCAGTTCTCATTTCTAAATTGGAACTTCCAATCACTACTGATCATTCCAGCAAATATACCCAACTACTACGCTTATCCCGCAGCTTAAGTCATCTCCCAGATGACTGTTGCAGCCTCCAGTTTCACCCTTAGCGGTGCAGTTACGCATGAACATAAATAATTATGGCACAAAGAGAATTAAAGTTACAAAAAACATCAAATAAATGGGATTTATTCATACCAAAATAGTTTATGTGAGGTAATGCATGAAGTTCTGACATTAAATATAAAGTAATATCCATTTACAATTTTAAAACCTCTACTTTAAAATAAACCTAAAATTGATCCATATTCTAAATGTTACTTTTCTACAGCCTCAATTTCCATTTCAGTTGTTTAAGCACACAGGATGTACGTTAAATGTGACCAAAAAAAAAAAGATGCTTCTTAAATCAAAAGTACTTCCTCTGAACTAAAGCATTACAAATACAAACCTGATTAGTTACTTTCTTGCAGAAATCTACTGTCTCCCCCTTAATGCAGACCTTAGTACACCTTGATACACTGCCCAAAACCTCGAACATTTCCATAAAGGAACTGGCGTACTTTATAAAAAACCTCCTTGCAT
This sequence comes from Syrrhaptes paradoxus, assembly GCA_013400615.1. Taxonomy (NCBI): domain Eukaryota; kingdom Metazoa; phylum Chordata; class Aves; order Pterocliformes; family Pteroclidae; genus Syrrhaptes; species Syrrhaptes paradoxus. The sequence goes on from VZTO01021303.1 coordinate 446,188, forward strand.
TCAGCCAGCCTTTCTGCACATGCTCACTTTTACCAGCACTTAACCAAACTGTGGAAACAGATAAAAGTGGAGAAAACAAGCGGGTTACCACACACAAAAAAAAAAAAAANAATGCATGAAATTTATAGGGTGGACTATGGAAAAAAAAAATAAAAGGGCTTTATTTTTACCTGAGCTCTTAATTCACATTAAAATTAAAATTGAAACACTAGAGCTGCCACAGAATAAATCTGGCTAATCTTAGGGTAACTGCATATGAAAAAAGTGAGATTCGTGTACACATCTTAACAGAAAAACAGAGACCCCTCAGACATTGTCCCATATACCACAGACAAGTTGCTCCAAAATGGGCTTCTGGAATAAATAAGAGGAAAAAAAAATAAATTTTCTAAGAAATAGGAAACAGAAAAAGCTACAATCAAAAGTTTTACTTTCCTGATGCCTGTCTTCCCTCTAACTCACCATTAAGGAAAACACTTGAATGCAACGTGCTCAGAGCCGTCTCATTCACTGATCCCTACCAGTGACCAAAAGGGTGCAAGAGCTTTTTTCACAAAATCTGACTTCAAGCCATCAGTTATTCTACAACCCATGGGTAACTGCCCAGAGTGAACCAGCATGCAGTGTTCTGGGTTCGGGACCCTGAAGCTTTGAACAGTTATTTGCATAGCCATGAAGGTCAGCCTGAATTTCAGAGAAGTCGCTGCAGGAGGTCTGCACCCGAGAGCTGCTATTGCAAACTCCTGGGAGAAGGGAGCAGGACGGTAAAAGCCCAAATGTGTGAGAGTCAGTGCAGCAGACTGTGAGGAGATAACGAAGTGGAACCCCTTGTCCAAACAACCTCCTCAGGCACAGCCGGACGGTGTAAGTAGGAGGTAGGGCACAACCACGACCAACAGCAAATGAAAATACTGGAGTCAGAGACAGAGGCAGAATCTAACCCCAAGGAAATAATATCTGAATTTTCACCACTTTGAAGCACCTTGGCAAAGGAATCTAGGGAACTCCAGAGCCCTGAGGCTCTCCACGTTGCAGGGGAAATGAAAACTTCTGATGCTGCAACAAGAAGTGAAAAAGAAGCATTTTACAGAAAGTCACTCTAGCATGAAGAGGAAAAAAAAGTAACGCCCTGTTCTACACATCCTGTCTGAAAAGCTGTCTCCCATGCACTAAATAAGAGGACAATGGTCTCACATATTTCACAAGTTAAATTAGGAACATAATAATCCTTGCTTTTTTATTACATATTGTAAATAATTAAGCAGTGGAAGTTACTAGACTTCAAGACACCCAATTATAAAGCTGCAGCTTGTGCACAGCGGTGCCCTAAGGCAAGTTCCACAGACCAGCCCTGTCTGCGTGCTCTGTCTCTGAAGGAACTGTCACCATTAATGTCACCTTAACATGTGCTTTTGACTTGTCACCGATTTGAATCACCAGAGATGAAAGTTAAAGAAAGTAAATTTCACTGTGTTTACAGCAGAACACTGTTCAACCTTGGAAACAAAACAGCCACTGGCCAGCTGGTGTCCTGTTCCTAGTCGTGGCTATTCACAGGAGCACTCAAGCACCTGTTCAGGTGTCACGGGAACACCTGTAACATTCCCTACCATGAGCTGTGGATGTGGAAATGACAAGAGTCAAGCGCTTCTACTTTTTTCCCACTTGTACGAAGCGTAGGAATCATGCTATCATGCACATGTGAAGCCAAAGCCAAGCAGAGTTTATTGCTTCAGGTCTCTCCCTAAAGTTTATTTTTAATAAATCATTCTGAAGTCTCTCCAGAGGTTTAGCACATCCCAGCTGCCTCCGCTTGACACGTGCCCTGAACAGGGAAACATCGGAGGTTCTGCCCCATCTCAGAGACTGTATACGTTGTCTAATTTTTAAGCACGTTCCATCTTGCTTGTCAATACATAAACTATAAATAAAAAGAATTTGGGATAAGAATTACCTGTCACCTGTGCTAGCTGGCAAGGGACTGGAACGTGCTGTCCAGGAGCTACCAAGGCCAGGTAGCAGGCTCTCACCCTCTATACTTTGACTGACAGTCATGCCAAGAGGGAATCCTTTTCCCTAAACCTAATTGCTTTTCTGAAATGCTGCCAGACTCCTCCATTACACCCCTGACGTGCCAGGAAGAATTACAGCTTTCATTTGCACGTTTCTGAAAATAGCTCGGCAGTGCATGCCAAGGTGGGGATCCTGACATTATTCACTATTTGAAGGAGGCAAGCTATCAGTTATCTTTAAACAGAGCAGTGTTCCTCCTTCTTTTAAGAAAAAAATTATTCCATATTCCATGAGAGGGACAGTTAACTGTAACTACCACTTCAAGGGTATTCCAGACAAGAACAATCTTCTGTAAAGTCCTAAATTACCTGCCACAAGCAGACAAACAGGAAGGATGGGTTGAGATCCCTGCTTAGAAACTTCTTTGGCAAGCAGTTGCTGATTGCTCTTTTATGCAGGGATTGCTCTTTCCTGTAGATACAGCCCATTCTGACCTTCTTTTAGAATGACTCGGAGGAGAACACCTTTAAAATGGGAAGCACTGCTTACACTAGCGTGTATTTGCATACACTCTGCAGTTACCCTAAATAATGTATTTCATAGCATGAGCTATGTAAAACACATTTCTCTTAGTAATTATAACTTATTCATGCGATAAACAGAAAATGCATTTATGTATATGACTGTCAGCATTTTTTCTCCCTCTGCAACAGTACCTCGCACACACATTTTTTGCCCCCATAACCAAATATTTTCCCATAGTTTCATCAGTGTTACCATTTTAACTTTTATTTGATAGGGTGAACTAAATGACTAGCAAGTTTAAAGGAAAAGTATAACACAGACAGAAAGAGGCAGCAAGACACCTGCTTCTGGACTACAATAATTTCATTTGACAGCATACTGCTTGAAGGACTTGCTTTGCACAATGCCATATTGCAAAAAGATTCTATTTTGTCTGTCTCCTACAGACACACCCCGGCAGTATTCACAGATGGGACACAAATCGTCTCTCCTTAAGAGACACGGCCACCACACAAACAGCTCTGCTTGCTTTTTAATTTTGTGCACATCCACTGTTGCATCAGCCGAATTTGGTTTGCTAAGCCTTCTTTCAAGACTGTTTGCTTTGTTTCAGATTCCAAAACACAGTGATCTCCATACTGTGCTTTGCCCAGTGGTTGTCCTGTGCTGTGCTTCCCCTCCTTGAAAAGTAAAGAACAGACAGAAATGCAATGATATAATGCAAAACGTGACTGTTTGTGGCACTGCCTTGGCGTCTGTATGGTACCAACCTGTCAAGTTTCCTGATTAATGTTACCTACTGCCACACATGATGTTACAAACTTGCCCTAAACAATTTAGTAAATTATTGGTATTATGCAAAAATAATAAGATCAGGGATGGGTGTTATTTCTAATCTTTTATAGGCCAGTGGCACAGATATAAATATTCTTACAAATATAAAAGGAATAATACTTTAAATGGAAAAGCATCCTTCAAGACTCCAGGTATTCTGCTTTGACTATATGACATGCAAATCCACAATTTAACTGTGCTCACTGGACTAACTTGGAGAAAATGGGAATGTTAGAAGAGTAAGTGTCCAAGTCAGAAGGTATTTTGGGTTACTGATTTCCATCCCACCCCTTCAAAAAAAAAAAAATTTTAAAAAAAATCATACAATTGTCAAAAAGCACCTTTCTGACAGCATGGACAGGATCCTCTGCTTTATTCTGTCATAATGCTTTGGCTACTCACCTCTTCCGCATCCATGTGTCTGCTAATGTCTACTAACCCTAAAATATTACAAATATACCCCAAAATTGTCTAGCAGAGACTACACGGAATAAGCTAACACTGCAGCACAGTCCAACAGTCAAAGTCTGGAATAACAATGAAGTAAAAATTGCTGCTATTCCCAAACCAAAGATGCAGTTTGGGAAAGCAGATTTACCGTCCGCCGGACAAGGTGCCAGCCTGAACTTCAGAGGTCTTGGTACCTACATGAGCAAAGGGACCTGAGCCACATGCCCTTCTCCAGGAGTCATGTCTGCGGCTTTTCAAATCCCCCCTCTTCACAGAATTACCTCTCCATTAGCAGCACTACTTTTTGAGCACGTTTAACTCTTGCCAGGACTAGCTAATCACCTCTTAGAGAAAAGCAACAGAAAATAAATACATCAGTAGAAGAAGACATCACAAAAGGCAACTCGTGCATCAGTTGTTCATACGTGGGCAACACTTATTTACACACTAGTATCTGCCTTTGTATTGTACTTTGAGGATTACAAATGTCCTTGCACATTTATTCAGGCACTTAGATACTTATAAACCTAAATATTTACTCAGGGAACAGACAAGTTTGAAAACCAGGGTCTGATTTTGAGTGCATGTTTTACTTCAACTAAAACTAGAAACTATAAACAGATTTTTTTTCCCAAAAGTGCCATTGAATGAAAGAGACTAGACTTTTCATTTGCTGACTTGCTAGATGTTTCCTACTGTTCTGCACTCTTTGCAGCATGTTGATCTTCACTTTGGAAAAAACACGTGGCAAAATCTGCAAATTTTCTGTCCAAAACAGCACACAAAGCACAGCTGCCATTCCAAGGCACTTCCAACGAAACTGAGGCAGGAGGCCAGCTCTGGCTTTTAGCGGAGGCAGACCACAGGCAACCCAGCTGAGCCCCTGAGGGCTTCTGTGTGCCAGTCAGACCGCATCAGATGCAGCAAAAGAGCAAAGGAATGTAAAAGACAACTGAAACTCAAAATCCCTTTGCAAAGCTCCGCGTCTAACTGCAGCAGTGGGTCTAGAACACAAAGACAGCGGCAGCATGGGGGAGGAAGAGGGGAATGCAGGCACAACTGATATGAGGAATGCAAAGATGAAAGCAGATAGCGGCCACCTCAAAATCAAAAACCTAAACCTCAACGGATAAAGGAAACAAAGGGAGGAAAAAAAACATCCAAAATGGTGAAGGCATTCCCAATAGCATGTTTATAAGAATCAGGGGAACTACAACATTACACAAACAGTTGTTACCACACCATTAGAACAACATTTGTAAAGAAAATCACATACGGGCTCAAGTTCATGAAGCAGATGCTTTCGTGGGGAGCTAGAACTGTTATAGCAAAAATGCCCCAAGCAGAGAGATGCCAACTGCCCTACAGAGCCAGGGAATGAAGCCCTGGGTGCCCAGAGACCTGGCTGGGCTGGGGCACACAGAGGCAGTTTCAGGAGTTTTGGCTGTGCTAGGAACACAGCTTTGTTCCATGGCTCTGCACATGCTCTCTTCTTATAGGTAAAAACAGAATTGCTAAGTGATATTGGGTTTGCCAATTCAGAGATTAAGCCACGCACTTCAAAAAGAAATCCCTGAACTTGCGCCTGGACAAGGAATTCACAGAACTGCGCTTTTTCCAGCACTTCATGCTGCCCTATTTAATGACACGAGTACAATCAGAGCACACACACGTTTTCTTTTTCAAACTGAGATGTGTCCCTCTTTTTACCTCACTCCCACCATAAGAAAGCATGGGTCATCACACAAACAACAGAATGTCACTAAAACCAAGGATGCTGCTCTTTTTTCTTCTCTCCCAAAAGCACAGCTAGGAGTGCCTTAAATTCTCTGAAGCATTTTCTTTACACCTGCACTGGCCTTTTCTTTCCACATAGCCACATATTTTCATTAATAAGCACTTCATCACAAAATAATTGGCTTATGCAGGTCCCTGAAAAATAAACAGCTGCAAGAGGTAAACAGATGATGATAATTCCAGTATTAATGAAGTCTGGAAGAAGTCTGAATTGCTCCAGGTGAGAAACAGTTTCAGTTTCTTTGAAACAACTTTATCTGATTTGCTGTTTGGACTCCTTTGGTGCACGAAATTATTTATAAACAGTACTGCCCATGTGTTGCAGACCATATGTAGCATTCATTAGCACATCCCTTCAGCCTTCCTCTCCAGCCACAGTAAGTTACCAGTAAAGACTTTGGCTGTTTCATTAAAGTATTTCAAGGAGAATATTCCATTCCTGTAAGGACACTACTTCAGTTCTTTAAACACAGCCACACAGAATGACAAACAAATAATGCAGCATAACTAATGTTTTTACAGTCTTCCTTTGCCAATATTCTGCTGCGTGTGTATATCATGTCCCGCACTTGGAGCAGAGCCTCTCCCAGCTGCTGAGAAGACATCCTTACCCAGCCTGAATCTGCACAGGAATTATGGATTCTGAAACGCATTACCTTCTGTAGCCTTTTTTATGAGCTATTCAATAATAAAATCAAATTCTCAGTGACAGTAACACTTATTTCCAATTGCTCAACAAGACCAGATGAAGTATGTTGTCACTGAGGAACCCTTCACAGCTGAAGCTCTGTGAGCAGACACCTGAAATCAGCAGTTCCTCAGGAGACACAGCAGCCCAGGCAGAACAGCCAGGAGAGAATTTCAAAGTCTGAAAGGATATTTATCAATATCTCTAGCTCTCATTCTCTCTCTGAGTCTTTCAACTGCTTTCTCACAGCTTAAGTCAGCCAGAGACAGAACTGGCACCACTTGCATCACTCCTCTTCTTGGGCCATGGGGCAAATGCTGGCCTCCAGCTCCAGGGCTGTGCTCCCCTCTGTGCCCGTGGGAGCAGATCTGCTACACACTCATCACCTGCAAGGAGCACACCTTACACCAGCCTGTCCTACCTTCCATCTCAGCTTTCCACCTGGAGGGAATTAGTTAGTACGCTCCAGGTACAATCTCAGGAGTGAAGTAACACCAACAAAGTTTGGCCAGACACAGGACCAGGACCAGGACCCTGAAATGAAATGACAAAGTGCCTGAAATCCAGAAAAATGTTTATCTGCACACTTATTTAGATTCTTTTTCAAGTATATCTTTCCCCAAATATGAAGAAATTCAGTTCTTCTACATCTCTTCACAGACACCATTCAATCAGCTTTTCTCCCTCACTAAAAAACAACAAAAAAAAAAGTATCGTACTTATACAGCAATTTCTACTTCCTTGACCTGGTTATTTACAATAATGACATTATCGTTACATCTCTGTATTCACTACGCACATATTAGTTCATGGCACATGACATATGCCCTGCGTGCCATGGCACCCACTAGAAACCCTTTCTCCAGAGCACAAGAAAGAACAGATTTTGCTCTACAAACTGAACTTTTGAACGAGAGTCAGCATATTCAGCAAGTCAACTCTCAGTGCCAAAGGCAGCTGGTTGGTCTAGAACTCCTGATTATTTATGGAGACAGAAATACCACCACAGACTTGAACCTGAAAACACTTACTTGAGCATTAAGAGGTTTTAAATCTTTCTAGTATTTGGAGGTCATAGAATTAAGATCTTTGGAAGAAATCATCACAGTAACTAATAGACAAAAGCAATTGGATAAGAGTGAGGAACTTGCTAAACCTGGTCATCTGCAAGAACATGAAAACCACAAACTGTTTAGGATTGGCTTCTACGTGTTTATGTAACACAGAAACCAAATAGAACAAAATTCAAAGCATCCTGTGGAACACATTCATGCAAACAGGGTACTCATGGCTTGGTCTTCCAAAGAAAAACGAGGCCACTCAGCTACTGGGAGAAAACACAACGGGGATCTGATATTGCCATCAAGAAAAACATCAGATTTTTCCATGCTTGTCCCATTTCTGTCTTCAATCTACAGAATGGCAACGACCGTCCAGCACAGCCATTAAAAACTGCAGCAGTTTGGGTGTCCAGCTGCACCTACAACCCAGACTGCCCACAAATGTATGTCATGCAAACCACTGCATAGCATGTCTGACACGAAGGCAACATCTACGCAGATTATGGTGGGACTACACCACTGAATTCACATGGTTTTCACTGTTGTTAATACTGTAACCTTCCAACCGTGCAGCTGCATGGCTGTTAACAGGTTCTCTTTTTCCCGAACAGAACAGGATGACATGCAGCAAACAGCCCCGTTTTCTAACTGGAGAGCACGTCTTCATCACCTCTCTCTTGAGAATTCTGCTGACGCCTGAGGCACAGGAGAATAAAACAGAAAAAGGCAGAAATACTCGAAGAATAATTCATAAATTCTCCTACTTAAAATAAAAAAGGTAAAATTAACATTTCCCCAGCAAATAAAAAGTATAAGCTTTTCTAGGAGCTGAGACTTTATAAGTTCTTGGAACACAGTTTACTATATCCCTACAAGGATCCCAAGGCCTGTCTATCTTTCCAAGGTTGATAAGCACAGTCCTTGACTTTCTCATCAGCTGTACGTTGGGATTCCACTCATCCCACTTCATGTTCACCAAATCTAGCATTTATCTAAGCCTGGATAGATTTGGAGACAGTCTTATTATGGTGTTGTAGGTTGTCTCAAGATTTTTATAAATGTAAATAGGAATGTAGAATGAGAAAGAACTTCATACTGCAAGTCCTCATCCTTCATTCATTGACCAGTTTCCATCATAACTCTAGTTGGCTTCTTTGCCTTACCTGAATTTCTTAATTTTGCTTCTAAATACTACTCGCTACTTTGAGTTTCCCACCCAAATGACGTCCACGTTAGTTTCAGTCCTCTGATCAATCCATTTTATGCTGTTCAGCCAGCTTTCATCACTGTGTATCCAGCTACCATATTCCCCTCCCAGGCACATTTTTACCAGATCAAACAAATCAACTCCCCTCATCTCCTGCAGGGGAGACTTCCCATTCCCCAGGCACCAAAGTAACTAATTTCTAAAACCATTACAAGATTACCCAGAGCTTTTTAGAATGTGGGAGACTAACTGCAGACAATATTCCAGAAGTTCCACCATTTCCTGCACAGTGGAGCAAAATTGTCTCTATTTCTAACAAGTCAACTAACAGAAAAAATACAGGAGCACCCTTCCAGCCTCTGGCCCAGAAAGCTTTGCTGCATGCAACCAGTTCTTAGCAAGATGATACAACTTGGTCCTATTAAACTTAATGCCATTCTTGGTTTATCACTCTTTTTTTTTCTAAAAATAAGTTTATTAATAGTGCAAACTGCAAAATTAATCTAGAATATTATAAACTACATATTGTGTTCCTGTAATCAGGCAAAGTGTGGGTTGTTTTGTTGGTTTGTGTTTTGGGTGGGTTTTTTTTTAATTGAATACAATGCAATCCAGTGAATTCAATATACTGTCCTTTAGCTGTACTCTTATTCTCAGAAAATTTTCAATTCTGGTCAACAGACATAACTAACATTCAAAAACTGGAATAAACAACCACAATGAGCAGCACAGAGATTTTAATCCTATCCACACAGTCATGGAGACAACTGCTAAAATCTGGGTTAATCCTTCCAATCCTTAGTCAGAAATGAAAGTCTGTACAATTGAAATAGTATGCCAGAATTAGATTTGCTTGTGGTAAGGATTCGATTAAGCCAAAAATTAGGATCTGAAATAGCTTCAATTAAAACCAAAGCAGTGTATTTCTACTGGCAGATACTATAATCCAGAAGAGTCATTGTACTGAGACCAGACTCGTAGCCCTTCTTTCCACAGGAAATTAATTTGGGACAAATCCCAGACACACTGATTTTCAGATAAGAGTTTTGTCAAAAAAAGGACAAAAAAAAGTCAACATTTCTCCAAAATGACGATGACAACCACTGGACTGGATTGCTGCGAGTAAAGCACAGCCTTCAGTTAGGAGGACACAGAAATAAAGACAATTACTTACGTTCCAATTTTATGATGCAGATTCTCACAAACACCCTGGTGGCAATTTTAACTACTTTATATTTGTAACTCTACTCAAAAGCACGACATACCCATTGGATATAAAATATTTATCTCATGTCTATTTATCTGTATTGAGCAGGGGACTGGTTTTATTTTCAGCAAGCGGAAAGATTAGACATGTCAACACAGAAAATCTTAAAGATGAAGAAGGGAAGATACCACTCTCCCAGGAGCCATTTCACTTGAAGCTTCTTCATCATTTGAGTAAAGACTGCACAAATCAGGCTGGATTAAGTGTAAAATACAACAAATAGTCTGTATTTGCTGCTGCAAGTCTTCAGACTCGTCTACAGACAATTTATGTCAAGCTTGAAGTTTATGGGTGTTTCCTTGATGAAGTTACATACGAGACCACCTCCAGACCCAGGAAGCCAGTGCTCCCCTTGAGCCGATAAATGTCACTCGTGTGACACGTCACACTGGGCACAAGCTACTGTGGAGGGCAAAAGCAAAGCGGCAGTAAAACTGTCAGTTACAAACATTTAATGTCTATAGTAACAGAATAACAGAGGCAAATATTCAGCTGTAGCTTCTATGCAAAGATAGCCAGAGGTTTCACGCTCTTCACAAGCGTATTTCTGTAATCTTTGCTGCTCCAAAGCTGGAAGCTTTTACTCGGGCAAGGCTCTTTGAAGTTACTTTGGAAACTGGCTCTCTACAGATGAAAAACAAATGATTAAACCAGCTCAAGAGGGAGTCAAACTTATTGTACATACTTGATTTAAAAATAGTTAAGGGAGGGAGAATTTTTTTTTTTTAATACAACGCTAGAATGCTTGTTAAGAAGGAAAATATACCACCGCCTGAGCTGAGTCAGAAAATCTATTTAAATAACAGTTTTTAACTGGGTGAGACATGCAAAAGGAACCTCAAAGTGACCTGATAAGACAAAAATCTAATTAACAAAATGAAATTTAAATAAAATATGAAGTTTAACTTAAGTAAAACTAGGTAGCGTGTCAGCAAGATGTCTCAGCAGCAGTCCAGTGAGTCGCTTGAAAGAGAGCACCCCAAGTACCATCACAGCCCTCAGTGTACCAAACCATTCCTTTAACTGGAGACTGCTCTTCTAAGCAGAATATGCCTTAAGTCTAATGTGTTGCTTGGACTTTCCACCTCAGATATTAAGAGGTTACGTCGGCATCTTTATGCCTTTTGTATGAAGAACATACTAAACCCCTTATTAGAAAGGCAAAACCCCTCCATCTTCTCTTTACATTGCAGCATTCAAATCTTCAGGAAAAGCATTTGAGTAGGCATTGAAGGATTAAACATTTAAAGTATTTGCTTATTTTGCACTTGCTCTTAGTCCTTTACTTCACAATGAAATCAATCATGCCACAGCCAGGATCCCACAAGCAGGATTTTTGCTTTCCATGTGGGACTCGCACACGACCTGGATGCCGTAAGCCTGGATACTATCTTTTCTTAGTAAAAGCAAGCTCCCTGGCATTTAGAAACGCCTTTGCTGACCTAGAGAACTGTTTTCTGCATAAGTTATCTAAAATTAAGATTTTTTGCATGCCTATAACTTACTTATCAGACAGTTTTAAAAAAGCAGTAGAGGATGGGAAGTGAGCAAAGGCCGTTCTTATTCTTGCTAAAGTTTCCCACTGCTTTCAGGCAGTGCCCACTGAGGTTCCCACTGCAGCTCAACAAATCAACAGGCCTTACACTGGAATAAGGATCACTGAGCCAGACCGTTACATTTTATTATTGGACGAAATAAGTCACTATTTTAAGATTGCCACCTTGTACTGTGAAAAAGGTAAACCATGAAACAGCTCCCCTCAAACCAACCGTCAACTCATCCAAGGAAACACACTCAAACAGAAAGAAAACAACCTCAGCAAGCACACAGAAAAGATTGTTAGGGCTCCCAATGACCATTAAAGGCACACATGCTGCAGGTGACAGATGGCTCCCTTATAAACTTCCCACATGTTCATTTAAATTTTAATTCAGAAACCATTGGATGTGTTTTTATGAGAAACTGGGAATCTGAAAATATTTGTATACAGTGAAAAGCTACTGAGCAACTGTTCAGGTTATTTAAAATATGACCATTTTTTTACTATTTACACCTGTCCTAAATCAGATACTCAGCACCATTTCACTTATGCACTGACCACTGGAAATATTCCCGTAACTCTTCTGCTATAAAATGGTGGTGGATAGTAAAGAACAAGAGGAAAGCAAAAGTGATTGTAGCCAGAAGCCTGTATGCTAGAAAAGGTTAGAAAAAGGAAACTGTGTGACACAACTTCTGAAGTTGTTAGGACTGGGAAAATGACGTATATCTGGAAATGACTATGAAGATCATTTCTTGTCTTTCCCCGCTTGGTGGGGGGAAATAATGTAAACTTGTATTTTTCCTTCTGCAAGTGACCTTACCCTGCAAAGAGACAAAACTATCCTCATCCAACACCTTCCTATGCTCTGTTCTCTAAAGACACAGCTCATTTTCAGCCTCATGACACAACCAGTCCTTTAGACAACATCAGCATTTATGAATTCACAGTCCAGAGCTTTGTTCTGTGCACATAACAATTTAAGTTATAAGAGCCAGTAAACAGGAGTCTCAGAATAACATTTTAAATCAACAGCAACAGCATTCACATAGAGGAGAGACAGAAGAATCAGCGAGGCGCCTAACGCTGGGGAAAGCAATTTGTTTTCATCTGTTTTAACTGTCAGTCTGTCTGTCCCCAAGTATTCTGAAGCCCCTGATGGGAGATCTGAAATTCAGACTAATTGAACTGAAAATAACTTACAATAGGAATCATAAATATATTTTCAAATGCCAGTTCCTAAAAACCCAAGGGAGGAGGCACCTCTGCAAAGCACCTGAACAGAGTGAACACACATACATATTAAAAAGTACATATATTACTACAAGTCAGAGAATTATTTTAAAAATCTTTCAATTTTCTACGGAAATAGATCTTTACATGCAAGGACATCAGTGCTGGACACAGTGGCCAGCCAAGTGCATAGCAAAATAAAGGGAGGGTTGTATATTTAGGAAAGCCTATAGACTGGCCCTGTCCCAGAGATTATACTACAGAAAAAAACTAAAGCAGCAGTGAAATTTTCAATGACATTAGAAGAGAAACATGGAGACTCCCATACATCAATTTCCAGATACTTAACTCCCTGCATTGCACCAGGAGAAGCAGATGCCCCCCTGGATGAGTATAAGCTGGTCAGAGAATGCAGAAGGAATCACTCAGGCCAGGAGAAGAACTGCCCAAAATCCCAAGGCCAGGAACCACGAAGAAATACCAAGACAGAAACTGTTCAGAGTTTGGAATACTTCTGTTTTTCCCAAGCTTCTTTCTTCACAAACAGATCACTTCCATCAGCAATCTCTGTTGCTGGTTTATCACCACCTCAGCTCTCCGCCGATGTTACCCTAGTTCACCTGCTTTAGTTCCTCATCCTTTCTCTACTTTCTGCTTATTAAATGTAAACAGGCTTGGCTTAAAGTTACAGTTTTCACTTTCTTCATGGGATTCCAGAGAATTTTTATGTGCTCCAACTAATTTTATTTTAGAACAGCCATCATCTGTGCTCTGTATATACTGAAAGAGTCCCCATACTCCTACCATTAAGGGACACACAATTTTAAGCTGAGAGGCACAGTCCCTCCTGGCCAGCCTTGCTTCTGCTAGAAGTGAACTAAGGCAACAAATGAAAAAAATAAACAACAAAAAACCAGCACACCACCAAACCACTACCCTAACTCTTGACACTGGGTGACAGCCAAGTATGAAGTAGAAATAGCAAATAGATGGGATGCAGATGAAGGCAGCATAACAGGGGGGTGTTTGGAAGCAGCTGTTTGGTGGAGGGAGATTTGCATACAGAACGGACTAGATAAGAAAAACACAGTTTAAGAGCAAGCAAAGGAAGCAAATGTTTCTTTTTACAACCTCTGCACCAATTTGCTGTTACATAGTTAAGCAACAGAGCTCAGTGTTTTGCATGCTAAGCATTGGAGTTATCCACAACATTTTTCTCTAGAAACCAGATTCCACAACAGGAGATTTCAGCCTTTTTGCAGCTAACAGCAGTTAAAATGCAGATGGAGAAAGGAGGGAGGAGGAGATGGCAAAGGGATCAAAACGGAACAAAGGACAGGGTTAGCTTATTTACTGCAGAGCTAATGTGACTACTGAAAATAAACCAGACCATCCTAAGTAGTACTTGATTAGAATACAGACACTTTTCGGAGGTTTTTGCATCTGTTTTCTTATGATGAATTCACAAACCTTATCTCGTCCCAATTAGGTACTTCATGTAGCTCTGATGCCTCTGCCAACACAATTTACCCACAACTCTTAATTAGCCTCACATACAAAAAAAATACCATGCAATTTGTCTGGTAATTATATGTTTCTGCAACTCCTAAAAGCAACTCATTACAGGAATGTCACGCACTTAGAACAGACTACCTTAATTCTATTTTCTGTTTATCCAATTATAACTGTCGTTCCTAATTGTATTGTAAATTGTGCTGAGCTGGAAGGTGGCTATAAAATCCCTGCTCTTTCCTCTTTCACAGTGGTTCGACATATGCAGCGGGTTTCCACTACACACAAAATCAATGTAGTGAAAACAAAGCAGCGCTATTGCTAATGCTAGTCATGTGGAGAGGCAAGCTGGTCAGCACAAACAGACAAAACTTTGTATCAACAAAATTGCAGGCAGAAATCTTGAACCAAAACTTAAGACACTGAAGGGAAAAAAAGAAAAAACAAAACAAAAAACCCCCCAAAACCCCAAAACAAACCAAACACTGTCAAGAAAAGGAAACAAAAGGAAAAGATGAGCAACTTCCCACCCAGCAGTCCCTTGAATGAAAGATGTTTATAGAAATCTCTTGCTCCAAGATGCACAAAAGGCAGGCTGTAAATAGCTGCACACACTGAGCGGAGCACGTGGAGCGAGACCAGCAGCGGTGTTCTCAGCCATGCTGCCGCAGGTGACAAGGAAACAGCCCAGCCTACCTTCGTTAAAAGCCTAGAAGGAAATTACTTTCCCAAACCTATGATGGAGATAGCAAGCCAAAATACTGACTGAGGAGTTATCTGGTAACGAAGAGAACCTCCCCAAGAGACCTTACTCAAAACCCAGATTAAGGGATACACAGCTTTAAAACTGAAAGGTGTAAGGTCTCAATCTGAAAAAATCTGTTTTATGCAGGCTACTCAAAGATGGGTGGATGTGATCCTACTGGGAAACTACACTACCTTCAGCCAATTCAACACACCAAACCACCATTACTTGTGGGCTCTATCCTGGGGAGTAGGTAAATCAATGTACTTAAAGAAAAATGTTAAAAGCATGAAGATGACAACCTTTTATTCTCTCACCCTTCCTCTCTGCCTTCAGCAAGGGAATCAGGAAGAAAGGAAAGAGAAGAACCTGCATGTACACCAAAAAAACCCCAAACCAGACCTAACTTTTTCAGAGCTGTTCATAACGAAATATGCCTGTTCATAACAAAATATGAAACAAAAGAGGTAATTTTGGAGTTGTATGCAAAATATTACAGTGTTTTAATCAAATCTCATCTCCACAGCCCTTCAATGTGCTTCTGATTGTATTACAGCCAAAAGGGACTGCACTTTTGCTTTGAATTTGCCGCAGTCCAAACACAGGCTTACCTTCCTGAGTGTTCTCTGTTCATGGAAAAGGTTGATCAGGGAACTTGTGTCCTCCTCAGTCCGTCCCAGTAGGCAGCAACACACCCCTCACGCCTGAGTCCCAGAAGGCACAGACCTTTTTCCAGAGGAATTTTGCTCTTCCCTAGATAAGAGATAACTTGCAGACCTGGGACCGCCTTCTTCCAGTCACTCAGGCTTTTTGATCACTTGAGCTTCATGTGTATGGAAAGCAGAGAGAAAATCGCCACTGGAAAATGTGAGACAACTTTAACCGCGTACCATGAACTTACATCTGCCGGGCACCAAGTAACCTCCACCTGCAATTCGGAATGTCACGTTTGCATATCAGGAAACAAGCTGGTTTTCCTGTTGGTTGGTCAGCTTTTATATCACACTTCTTCTATACACTTTAATTTCTCTCTGAAATATCCCCCCTTCTAACCAACGCTATTTCCAGCTCTGGTTTCACACAGAGCCTCTGAGTCTCAACTTTCCCTTGACCCAAAATATCAAATCTCAAGACAGAGGAAGATACATCACCGTGGGCCTTCTAGCACAGCTTCTTTGAGTGCCAATACTCAGAAAAGATTGCTGGCTGCTTTGCATTTGCACAAGAGCACAAAACCTTTTCCTAGAACCAACGGGGACACCCGAGCATAATCCATGAGCAGCGTTCCCTCTCCAGGGCCACAAGAACCCCAGCTCGGTCTCCACCTTGAGATGCCAGAGAGGCCGTCGGCTGGAAGGTGAACGTGCAGCGTGACTGGAGCTCTGCACGGAGAGAATTAAACCCTGTCCATTTTCACAAACCGTGCATCTAGCTTCTGCACCTCAACTGCAAGCCCAGGATTTTTCTCCAAAAGACATTAAGTATAAATCCAATATAAACAGCCAATGACGCTGCTACAGTTTTATTCATTTATTCCACTGAAGTACAGAAGAAACTATCTCAAGGATTTAAACAAACAATATGGTGACAGATGGTGTGGAGACAATCCAGGCTGGGCTCCCTCAATAAAATCCACACAACTTCATAGCTCCAGGAAAGGGGAAAGGCAGGGGAGGAAGAGGAAGGGGGAGGAGGGGAGAGAGGGAGAAAAGGACACATGCAAAGCTGGCCAAGATATCCACAGTTTTCTAACAAACACAAACAGTTGCGGACTGCAAAGTTTCTCTGTTCATCTCCATAAAACAGTTTGTACATCACTAATGTAGTCAGATCTACCCCAGATATCTTCCAAGCCATCCAAAAAAATTATAAAGAAATTCTTCAGTTAAATTGTAAGTTCAAATAAGTGACAAATAAAACCTACTATGAAATTCTCAATTCAAATAACCTAAGCAACCTCTCAAGAATAATTAATAGATGAAACATGAAAAATATGTTTGACATGATATCAAGGCCCTTCTGTTCTGCTAACTGCATGATTTCATTGGATTTCATATTTTCAGGTATGTTCCCTGGATATATTCTGATTGCCAAAAATGCCATATGCACTTTATAATAGTCTATTATTATCTTGTAGATTAAAGAGAATAATTTTGGATTTTATATTTGATAATATCCTTGGGAAAAAAATTCCAAAGATGCCACCAGGAACGTCTGCAAGCAAAAAATTATGCTGAAGGTCTGGTGTCCTACTTGTACAGCCCAGAAGACTGCTGTGTTATAATCACCTATAAGCAGGCAATAGTTTGGAGAGATTGCAGGGATGATCTACAGCAGGGACTTACTAGCAGTTTTAAAATGCTGTCACTCAAAACAAAGCCACTTCTGTATTTCCATTTTCAAGAACTGTAAGAACAGACAGCTTGAATAGAAAGAAGAGAGTACCTTTGAGATGAAAATACATTGCTCTTACTGCAAACAAGACCATACTGCAGCCAACCACTCCTAAATAAGAGTAGTTTATGGGATCCCCTCCTGCACCCTGGGCTCAGCTGCAGCTGTGTTAACTCAAGCAAACTAAAAAAAAAATAGGAACTTACCCACACCTGAGCTACATCAAAAATCATGTAAACTCTAGAAGACCTCTATTTCCTACAATCTGTTTATTAGTTACAGAAATTCCCAGTCTCTTCAAAACTACCTTCTCCTTAGGAAAATTAAACCAAATATCCCCTCCCTTCAGCTCCACAAGAGTGAGAGTTCAAGTTTACTCTTATGGTATCCCAGAAAATCCTCCATGCTTTCCTTTGCTAAACTGAGAGAGAAACTTTTGTGTGGACAAAAGAATGAGGAATAATATCACAATCTCAGAAATGGCTAGGAAAATCCTTTACAAAGAAAAGAAAAAGTGGGAGAGACAGCAAGAAAGCAAGGCTCACGTCATCAATATAAAGCTCCTCTGGGTTCTGAGACACAGCTCAAAGCAGCGAACGCTGCAGCTCTCGCTGTTGAAGCTTTCCTTTCTCCTAGTGCTAACAGCACAAGAACAGTAACGTAAACCAGCACGCTGCATCACACCCACCTCCCGCTCCCACAGCACTGGCTCCTGCTGAAGAAAAGTGCAAGATACTGAATCCACCCACTTCATTCACCTCAGTAAGGAGATTTCAAGTCCTTTTTTAACCATTTAATAACTGTGATTACGGCGCATGTGTGTAAAAGGTATGACTGCGGATTATCAACCTAGTTCTAAAAATCTTCACAGATATGCAAGACCACTTTATTTTTTTAAAAAATATATATAGATTGACTTATGGATATGGTCTGGTAACCCCAGATTTGCAAGAGGTCAATGCTACATTTTTGTTGCCGTTCAAAATAAAACCAGAAATATCTGAAAGTTATCCTTCCCATAGCAGCATTAGTACAGCTAGAAGGAAAGAAAGTCAAATTCGCTGCTTCTTTAAACGGGGCAGAAGCTGGAAGTATTGTGTGCAATGGAATAGTGCGAGCTACTACCTCTAGACCTGAAACACCGGTTACATGAATACAGGTGTTACTG
Organism: Syrrhaptes paradoxus; assembly: GCA_013400615.1. NCBI lineage: Eukaryota > Metazoa > Chordata > Aves > Pterocliformes > Pteroclidae > Syrrhaptes > Syrrhaptes paradoxus. The sequence continues at coordinate 464,622 of VZTO01021303.1, forward strand.
CACTGAAGCATTTATTAAACAACAGTTTAATCTTTCACTCTTTTGCAGTGCCAACCAAAGCCAAAGTTAATGTCATGCTCAGCAGTACGGTGCCTTACGCATGCTAGTATCAGTAAGGGCAGGAATGAAAAGTTACAAAATTTAAATTTAAGATTTTCGGTAAAAATACAGGACTGCATTTAAGAGCCAATTAGAGAAGCTGGAAAGAAGTCTACATAACACGTATGGGAGACATGCAAATTCATGAGTTCACTCCATGAAGTATGATCTCCAGAAAAGATTCTACAATTAAAAAAAAACAAACCCAAGACTCCCCCCCTTCCTCACAACAATTTTTAAAACATAACAATTCAAGCACACTTATGCATAGTGCAAATGTAAATGTGGCTTTTGAACTTTTTTAAAAAAATTTTTTTGTTTTATCGCTGCACTTTGAGGACACACGGCAAAGTTGTAAGATGTGTAGAGGAACTTCAAGAGCAGCATACAAAGCTGTATATGGGTAAGGGAGTGTAAACTCTCAGCACCAGAGCCAGGACTCTACGGGTGCTCTGGTCATAGTTCCAAGGCTGGGTTTCGAGTTCTGGTTCGCACAAGTGTGGTACGGTTTTGGTATCTCAGGAGTGAGGAAAACCAGAGCAATTCCCACTATGCCTACGGTGAGCTGAAAATGACACATAATGTAAACATCTGCAAGTATTTCAGTAAAATATCACCAAAAGAATGAACAAGATTTGAAAGTACAGTTTCACTCACTACTTATTCAGTTAGATGTCTCAATAAATATCCCGGCAGCACTATCGCACCGGGGGCCTGGCAGAGGAGTTGAACATGAGCCAGCAGTGCACCCTCCCGGTGACAGAGCCCAACCAGGCTGTGCTGGCAAGAGTACAGCCGGCTGCTGCAGGGGAGGGATTATTCCCCTCTTTGGTACCTGTGAGGCCATGTTTGCAGTCCTCTGCCCAGTTTTGGGTTCCCCCAAAGAAGATATCAATATACCTGAGTGAGTCCAAAGGACCAGAGATCAGGAGATGCAAGAAGGCTGAGGGAACTCTTCTGCCCCAAAAAGGGACATGTAAGGAGAGGTATAATTGCAGCCTACAGCTATACGGAGTTAGACTCAGAGACTCACAGCAAAAGAATAAGAGCCTGTGGTCACAGTACAGAAGGAAATTCTAACGAGATATGATGAAAATATTTGCATGGTGAGAAAGGTTAAGTACTGGAACAGACTGCCCAGAGAGGCTGTGGTACCTACCTACGTCCATGGAGATATTCAAAACTTGACAATCTGATCAGACTTTGATGTCAGCTCATCATTGAGCTAGGGTTGGGTTAGCCAGCCTGCAGAGATCCCCTCTAACCTCAATTCCTCTGTGATTCTGTGCTTACTGTTTTGGAGGATGGGCATAAAAATGGAAAGCTGAAGGTGGGGGTAGATGCAAAAGGGATTTTATACTAAACAATTAAGAGTGTTTATTGGCAATATTATCAGCATAAAGAATAATGAAGAATGGTAATTTAACCAGATATAGGACTTATTTTTTGGAAAAGCTAAGATTTATCTTGCATAACATTTCCAGAGCTGTTTCAAGAAGAATCACTTTGTAATAGTCCTTCCAGAAAGTTACGGTCACCTTCAATGCTGTTTGGATATGCACTGTAATTGTTAGTACTTCCAGGACAACAAAATTCTTCAAGCTATGTCTTTCATAAAGATTTTTAGTGAGAAGTTAGAAAGACTTAATTCTGCAGTATACAAAAGCAGTATGGTTCAAAGACAGAAAGTATTCCTGGATATATTTATAATACACGGGTGCTTCTTCCCCCCTTGTGACAGAAACCAATCTTATTTTATTGTTGCAGAACTCACCATGATGCTCTGTTTCAGAAAGGTATAAATAGTGTCACTATAACGATAGCATGTGGTGAAACAAATGTAAGTAAGTTTAAAACCAAATTCTCAAGTCAGGAAACAGTTTCTAAGTAATGTTTGGTTTGAGATCTCTAGAATGTCAACAGATACAAGATGAGTAAACAGCCAGTCTGTTGTCAGCATCCTCCAAGGGATGCTAATGCACAGCAGGTTGGCACAGATGCCCCAGACACAATTCTCATCTTGTTTCAGTAGACTGTACCACATCTGACTATGTTTTGAGCCCACGGCAGAGCTGGGGACCAAAGCCAAGCAGCAGTTCATGGGCAGGAGAGTTCCTGTCAACAGCAGGTGATAAAATTGGCTGGAGGCAGAGCATGTGGCACTGTCCAAAGGGTGTCTCTACAGCACCGTTGGGACCAGGTAGGTACCATACATCCCTCAGTGTCATTATTGGTAGGATTTTGACAGCAGATGTCAGGTGAAGGCGTATCAGCTAGGTTCAGAAAACATTTCAGTTTTGTTGGCTTCACACGCCCGTCAATTTTCATAGTCTGTATCAGGCAACATATCTCCTCAGCTGGTGCAGGCAAACTTTAACCGAACTGAAGCATAGCACAGCCAGCTGGGCCAGCAGAGGAGGCAGTCTCAGCTACGCACCGTTCACAGCAGATGTTCACACAGGGACTCAGCACTCCAAGAGCTGTATGTCCTGCATTAATCACTGCATACTCCCAATGTGTGCATAGCTCACATTTAGAAACCTAGAACAACTTTTTATTTTTAAAGAGACGGCTCTTCATAGGAGATTCACATTGACATAGTATTTATTAGCCATAGAGAATAGGGTAAGCTTATCTACTCTGGTCATTCCAGCAAAGTATTTATCAGTATAGAGCATTAGAGATCACTTCTCATCCTGTGTGTTCAGCTTGGTTCATGTTCAGGACAGTTCAGCATGACATAACAACTCCCTGCAGAACCCACTCAACTGTTGTGCCGCCTTTGTGTGAGCCGTTCTTGGGAGACGATAAACAAACAGGTACTGCACACACACACAGTAAAAGTATCTGAAACACAATGCCAGCATAACACCTCGGAGAAGGACAATCTCTGTTAGAGCCACACAATAAGGGCACGAACGAAATGGCCTTCCTAGAGTGCCAGAGAACTGCACACACGGGCAGGAGTGGGACCAAGCACCTCTTGCATATCCAGCCATCTCACTGTAGGAGACAGACCTAAACACTGGTCAGCTTCACAATTTAGCCAACAGCCATGTGTTTCAGCTGAAATCCTGACACTGACTTGGAAACCAGATTTTACATTTGCAGTCCTTCTCCCTCAGATTTCATCTCTTCTGCCTTTATGACAGCAATCTGAGTTTCACCTTCAGCTCCCAGGAAATAATTCCTACGTGAACGGTTCATTGAGACACACATGCAGGTCTCACCACTGCAATGTTCCAAACCCAGTGGCAAGACACTGCACATTGAAAAAGACAAGTTAAAAATTAAGGCAATTTTAGATACACGAACAAACAATTCCTTCAGCCCATTCAAGCTACCGAAGGCAGCTCTGTTCGATTGTCTTAACACATAAAATAACAATTTTCATTTCCCAAGTGGAAATCTTAGAAGCCAACTTTCAGCACAAAAATGTTTTATTAGCAAACTGTGATAACCCCTAAAATCATAGGCAGTAATATAATAATGACAAAATTAGCATAGAATGAAAATAGTATTAACTTACTGAGACAGGAAAAACACAATCTCTTTCATTTTATAGAAACTCTTACATAAGAGTAAAACAGTAGATCTGTATCTGTAATATCCTGCATCTGCTACCAAGTGTGAAGTTGACTCCATAAGGACTCCTGCCAGTGTTTCATCACTCAGCACTGGCTGGGAACTTCAAATGTTCTTATACTGGCAGAGAAAGTTGAGCAAAATACGTACCAAATAAAATCCTTAAATATATATAAAGTCAGCTTTACAAAGATGGGTAAATCTATACAGTAATTTAAAAGCACATGAAATAACTGCCTCTAACTTGGTCACTGCAGTTACATTTAAGATAGTAGCATTGACTGTAATGATCTTTCCATACAAATCAAGATGCCAAACCCATTGCTATAGAACCTCTGCCATAATTCAGCACTTTTTGTCCTTCTGTTGTATTATGTAAGTTTTAAAGGAAGGCCATGCAAAATACCAAGAGAGACAGATCTCTTATCCCAGTGGAAAAAGTCTTTCCCAGAGGTAAAAAGTTTCAAAAGTTCAAAGCCGATTCCTCAATTGTAGCTAATAATTGCATCTTTCTGCTTTTTTTCTCCCTCCCAAGTTACAAAACAAGGTATCTGGACCACTTCAACTTTAGATGGATTCCGAGAGCTCCTTATCGTTCAAGTTCCATTCAAAGCCACTTACAAGGAATAACAATATTTAATGAATAAGAAACCCTAAGCGCTACCGATACCAGGAAATAAGTTACTATTAACACTGAAAAGCCTTGTGTGCTGGAAAAACCAGTTCATGACTTCCCCCACTGGAACTCCCTCTTCAGCTGTCCTCTTCCGCACCACGGTGGGAGCTCCCATCACACTCTCGGGGCCAGCAGCAGCCCTGCCCGAGGGCTCAGTCCTGTGAGGTGCTCAGCACCTGCCCTTTCACCATCCAAAACCATGCCTGCAGTGCCAGCAAGGATTCTTCAAAAATTGTCACAATGATAAGGAAGATGAGCTGGGTACATGACTCACTTTTGTCTTTCTACAATCTCACAACAGATTACATAAAGAGATGTTTTCTGACAAAACAAGTTGTCATTATCTCCAGTGTTCAGACAACCCCACTGTGGATTTTCATGAACTACAGTAGGAAATCAGAAGTACCTGGTTAAAAAAAAATCTAATTTAATAAATATAGTGAATACAAGAGCTGGTTCAAATTTGCAAGACTACTTAATTTATAGGCTGCAGTGGATCACGGAAGTCCAGCTTAACATGATTGTCCTGTTACTACTACTGTCCTCAAATACATTCAGGCCAACTGCTTGCTATTTCTTATATGCACCACTGAATATCTGCTTATAATTCTTTTTTATATCAGTAAAATAATTTTACTGACCTACTGTTTTGAAGTTGTTTTTACAGCCATATGTCACATTTGTTAGTAAAATTTCTAAACTGGCCAGCATTCAGTGTGCTGGAGAGTAAAATTCCATTAGGACTGCTTTTACAGTAGACAGAAAGTTGAGTTTCAGGCATGAACCCCAAAATATTTCAGAATATTTGATGAGTGATCAATGAGGACACTGGTCCATATATTTTTTCTTTTTTAAAGTAGAGAGAGACAATTACAAGTATCCTTTTTGAACTGTTTGCAGTGATTATTCACGATCGAGAGCAACACAGAAGTACATTAGACTAGCAAAAGCTTTTAATAAATTTTCCTACCTTATCTGCCATTATCATGGAGGCCCCGCCATGAATTCCAAGAATTGGAATAGAAGTCTGGGAAGAAATAAAATCCAAAATCTGAGCTACTGCCTCCTGATCAGTATCATCTCCAAAAACCACTCCATGGATCTTGGTGCCTGACATCAAGTCGCAAACATGTGTTATGATGCTCTTAGGGTCAGTCTGGTTCACCAAAAGGGTCACCACATTGACATCAACAGTCAGGTCTGCTGACATTTCCCTGGTCCAGAGAGCTCTGATATCTCTCTCTGTGATATACTTGGTCCTCCCCAGAATTACTGCAATGTTCAGGATGGGATAACTTTTCTCCGCTGCGTGAACAAGATCCAAAGGCGCCAGAAGAGCTTGGAGTACCAGGAGAGCACAGCCAATTTTCCTCATCTTTGCCAGCTTTATCCCCTGTAAAAGCGATCACATTGTATGAGAAAAACAATAGAGAGGAAAAAAAAATACACTGTATATTTCCAACGAAGGTTTTAAACAGAAAGCTTCTGGGCACAATGCAAACTTCAGCAGCTTTTTATAATGCATTCTTCACCCTAGTTTCAATTCAAGCCTCTTGTAGCCCCTCAAAAAGTTGGCTTGCCAATGACAGCAGTACAACTGGTCTCCCGCAAGCAAGGCAAAACACGTAGCATAAGTTCAGAAGAAAGATCAATTAAAAATCTTCCTGGATGGCTAACAAAATCAAAATGACTGACATCATAAAAAAAAAAAAAAGACGTTATCATCCTCTTTAACCTTGCCATCCTGAAACAGGTAAAACAGAACTCTATTTTCGTTTGTTCTGAACATCTATTTAAATTTTGTCACAGTCTAACAGAAAGAGGTGCTTTAGCTGAAAATGAGAGAAGCGAGCCAGAAGTCTGCTGAAAACCCCAGTCCACACACTCCATACATCTCACAGCACCCCAGAACCATGCTGGTTTATTTCTGAAGATCTCTCCTAGACAGCTGCTGCTCAAGCACAGTCTACTGCATTTCTGGAACAGATTCAGAAGCACAATAGTCTGTCTTAATTCTTCTCCCTCCTCTTATGCAGCATTCATTTGAGCATCTCAGAATTGCTGATCTCAGACACAAAGTTGTCACTGGTGTTGAAGGGGAAGGTGTTCCATAAATGAGCATCACTGCATTGGTTCACTTCACCTCTTCACTGAACCTCTGCAGGGGGCTGAATACAGACAGAGGAGGATGGGGAGAGGGATGAGCCATAGAAGTGATCTGAACTATCTGAAGGAGGGGAAGAGGGAGAGCAGGTCTGACTCTGCAAGATCTTCCTCTGTTTCTATGCCCCGGGCGATTTCCACCCCCGTAACTGGCTCTCTGCTCGCTGCAAGAAGGGAGTCCCTGTGTCACACCGAGCGTCACACCGAAAGCACGGGCAGGGCGGTGCAACCAGGGGTGGCATGTTTCACATCTCCCCTGCATCCTGCCAGCCCCATCTCCGCCGTCAGCCAGGAGCTCTGCTGCTGCAACACACACCAGGAAAGCAGCACGGGTGTCACCTCCTCTCGGGGCGGATGCAGAGGGGACTCGAGAGACCCGTTAACTGCAAATCAGCGCCCGGTGCTCCCCCCGGCCCGGCACTGCGGGACAGCTCCCACCGCCGCAGCACCGGCGGCAGCGCCAATAGCGCCAGAACCGAACCTAAATGCCCGCAGCCACAAAGCCGCCCCGGCTTCCCTCAGAGCCCAATTAATTCTAATTACAATAATGAGCAGCGCACACACAGCCCTTTTCCGCCCGCCCGGGCACGGTTCGTTCCCCGTCCCCGCCCGCACCGCCCCGGGGAGCGCTCCCGGCCCCTGCCCGCCGCGACGCCATGGCGCCCCCTGGCGGCCGCGGGGCGCCGTCCCACGTACCCAGCGCCTCAGGAGACGGAGCGGCGGCGGGTGCCGCTGGAGCCGGTGGAGCCGCTGGAGCCGGTGCCGGTGGAGCCGGTGGTGCCGGTGCTGGTGCAGGGCATGCCGCGGCCGCGGGCATGTCGCGGCCCTCGGTGCCCGGGCTCAGGGACGGCCTCCGCGCCGCTGGCCCCACGCGTGATCCCCGGCGCAGCCTGCGAGCAACATGGCATCCCGGGAGGGCGGCTAGGCGGGCAGGGACACGGGGACAGGGCGGCTGGGCACGGGCAAGGGGAACGGGACGGGACGGGACAGCGGCGGGGAGGAGAGGAGAGGATGGAAAGCCGTTAGTCAGGTTGCAGATTTGACAGCGGAAAAAAAAATATTTCAGTCTCACGTGGCATGTGAACCGAAATAAAGTGACTAGGTTCAAAAGTTTTCCCTCCCCCCTCCAGTTAGAAATCAATTTCAGCTCGTTCCGAACAGCAGCGGCCGCCAGCCCGCAGCCATCCGGGAAATGTCCCTCCTGCTATCCAGGTCAGGAGAATCCTGGGCTCCCCGCTGCCCGTCTGCTTCCAGGAGAAACGCACCCGTTCGAGCTCGGGGGGCAGAGACAGCCAACCTGGAGAGAGCTGCTCCGAGCAAACTAATTCTCATGATAAAGGGCAGGAGTTCTCGTGACAGGTACAAAACAAGCATAATCTGGAAAAAAACAGCTACATCGGTGTGCGATAAAGCTCTTTTTGATCTTGTAAACGGAATAGATTCATTCTCAGTTTATCACAAACAAACCCAGGGAGACACGCTCTAGCAGATCCCTCCAGGAAAAGCTCGGATCGCTTGATTTTTCATTATTTCCAGTAAATATGTATAAAGACACTTCCTTAAGCAACCCCGGTTAAATGTAGGACGCTGGTGCGCCAGGCAGAGGCAACCGGCGTTCCCTGACTGGTCCTCGGTGCCGACTGGAAACTAGGAGCCGAGCAGGGACCGGGGAGACCGGGACGCGGACATCCCTGCGCGGCGCCCGCCGCCTCCCAGCCCGCTCCCAACTGCTCGACGCGTGCTGGTGCTCGGCAGAGAGGCGATACTTACTGCATTCCCTCTCCACATAGTTCCAGCTTTAAGATCCTCAAAGTCATTTCAGTAGATTCCTTTGCAAACAACGAAGTGGAAAATAGGTCCCTCAGTGCCTGGATTTCATCCTGCAACTTGTTCCCACCGCAGTACACACAAGCCCAGCAGCTCTTTATGGTTTGAAATCCCGCATGATCAAGTTTTAGCAGAGCCATTGCAACTGCGATTTGCTCTTTACTTTTGGCAGGAGGCATTTAAGCGTCTTCATCCTTTTCTCTCCCTCCCTTTTTTTTTTTTGTTTGTTGTTGTTATTTAAAGGGCAGTTGCAATACCGCTGCAGCAGCTCCCCAGGACGGCA